>JAHWFP010016619.1:0-17433 GCA_023313725.1 Lithobius niger | reverse complement strand
AGTTGAAAACGATAAAATCTCTTCCAAATATCACAGATATCACAAATATCACAGAGAGAAAACCAAAATCCACTTCCCTCTCTAAAATGTCAACCAATCTTCGGAACACAAGAAATCCAAGTCGAACGGATGGCAAATATATTAAAACGAACGGGTCACTCAGTCAATTGTAATATGAAAAAAAAATTTTAACAGTTCAAATCTACTAAAAGTGTCTTCAATTTTGGCCTACAAAAGAAGAAATGTTCGTAGTGTAATGTTAAAGTCGTATGAAGCAGTCGTCTCGCAGGTAGAACGAAGGGTTCGTACGTTCGAATCAATGGGTGTGCCCTTATTTCTGAAACCCAAACGACGGTAATCTTCTCACACGGTACAGTGCGTAAAATCAGTTCCTCAAGTTCAAATTAATCATAGGTAAGCCCTCATTTATGACAATAAATGGTGGTATAAAATTTTCTTCACTCGTGTAGCACGAGAGGTTCGTAAAAATTAATCTACGCAGATCCAAATCAAATCATGGACGGAGCCCCCATTTATGGGACGGGCTTTTGTAACTAAATACCAAATTAATCATCGTCAGGCTTGAATTGAGTCAAATGGCATCAGTTTAACCTTCGGCTTCTAGGGAACCGACGGTAGCCGTCTCATAAAGCTAATTCCTCCTGAATTAACGGTATAATTCTAATTCTAATGTTTCTACCTCTTCTGTAATTAATCTTCTAACATACGAATATTTACCGATCAACAGTCCGACTTCCCTAAGTGATTCAATATTAACTCGGCCAGAGTTTTAGTAATATTAACACTCTTCTTGGTTCCTTCTTAATGTGTAGATCTTCAGGTTACTATCGGGCATAGTAACCGGGTCCGATGTAAATGTTAGGCCAAAAGACCTCGATTATGGCCAAGCCTACGCTATTTAAGGTAGGTGTCGGCTGGGACATCCTCGAGTCTCGTCATTTATTCTAAGTAACTAGGTTTTATTTCTTGGAAGCTGATCGGTAATTTTCATAAGCTTTCGTTCGCCATCAAGAAGGCGGCTCATGAAAGGGCCTCGATTCAGGGTAAGGTGCGTCAGCTCCCAACAACACACAACGACTTCCCCCTACTGCCTGATGGGCTAGCGCGGGCCAGGCCGGCACGCTCTAACGTCATTGGAATGTGATAGATAGCCGAACTGTAACTTGACAATCTGTGTATTTTAGGCCGTTGAATACTATCTACAGATTGGCTCGTTACAACATACAGCAAGAAAAATAATTGTACAGTAAAATGAAGTGGTCATACGTTTTTTAGCAGGGGGGGGGGGTAAGGGGGGTACCTAAAATTTACCCCTTCCCAGAGAAAATATTGATTTACAACACTGAACGACGTTGCCAATTGCAAGGAACAACTGGCTGGGGGGGGGGGGGGTTAGTTGGTGGACAGGTAGAACTGAAAACAGTTAAAAGAAAGAGGTAAAATACTGATGAATGGTAGATTGTCGGGTGGGGTGGGGGAGAAACAACCGAAGATAGGACCTTTTGGACTTTGGGGGAGCTAGTAAATTTGTAACGTCACGCACCAAACGGGGTGGACAGCTGTCAGACTAATTTGCAACCAATTCGCAACCCCCGTCTCCCTCCGTAACGGGGGAGGGGGGAGGGGTAGTGTAAATGGAAATAAACGTCTTTATTGTTTCTGTTAAAAAGGGGAGAAAATACTTATGTTCAGCCCTAGCATACACTACGTTTACAGGCCTGGAAAGGAAATTGTGAACGTAGTAAAATCGTGTGTTAGTTCTAACGAGATTACACAGTAATAATCGTTTGGCTTCGCAGCGCTTGCACTATGTAAACAACGCAAACAGGATAGGAGTTATATGATGACGAATTAACAACTTTATTAGGAAACCAAATAATAAAAGAACATAATGCAATGCTATGTGTTGATCAAACAAGTCGCTGAAATAACCACGCATTTTATGGCTAAACCACTGGCCAGTTACTTACTCAAAATTCCGGTTGGTGGTGGTCGTCTGTTGGACTGGTAGCGAAGCGGTGTTTGCTGTATAACAACTGCCGACAAACCCGTAGGCCTACCGCTTGAACTGACTTATCCTGGTAAATAATAAACAACCGTAAGCATAGAAAAATAGCTGGCGCAGACGTTGACACCAAAGAAGAACAATTGAGACGGTTCACGCTATTATCAGCCGCCGAGTCGTGCATGGAAGCCGTACCATAGATTAGAAAGTTAACTAGATAGGGGCTATCTACAGTAGTGGCCGGATCTTGAATGAAAAATCGCTTTACGAGACTGGTTTGGCAATATGGCCGCCGAAAGTGCCGCTGATGCGATTGAGTTGCCGCATTTTGTCAACCGAGGGCGACACCCACCGTACAAACTGCCAACGAACGTGTTGCTTTTTTTTGCAAACGCAGTGAACTGTGGCTGTGTGATATTTTTAAACACCATTTAAAAATACTCTTATAAATAATAAAAAATTTGCCACCGAAATCTACGTAAAAATTTTAATTATTATTTCGAAAACCGCCACTAGCCGGCAATAGATGTCGCGTCGCACCGTACATAGTTGCTACCTGGAAGAACAGCCCTCGACGAAATGAACCAGACGTGGCGGCCATTTTGTGTACCCCCCTAACATCGTTGTAGAGCGGGCCAGTTAGTTTAGTGGTCATGACTAGATTACCGTCTCACTTCTTCCAGTCCTACGCGGACCTCTAGCGGTAGTAGCAGCTACTAATACCTCTGACAATGCTTTTGCCTTCGAAGAAGCAGAAAGCAAAGCATTATTAGAGGTATTAGTAGCCGCAACTACCGCTAGAGGTCCGCGTGGAACGGGAAGAAGTGAGACGGTATATCTAGTTAACTTTCTAATCTATGGACGTACTTACTTGTTACCATGGTTACCATTTTGAGCTAGCGCTGGCCGTCCGGCGTCTTGTGCTCATTTTCAGTTATATTGTCGATTGAAATTCGGTAGCTTAATACACACGAACACATTTTTTACGTTTGGAGCGGTCCGACTTACGTTTTATAATTAGTATTCATTAGTTTGTTAGTCCCGAGTTGCGTCGATTCTTTAGACCACAAACGGCAGCCATGTTGGATCCACAGATCACAGAAATACGTGACGTCACACAAGCTTTTTCCCGCAATATGCAAAAAGTGTCGAAATAGACCGGTGTGCACTGGAGCAAGCCAGTGAAAATGTGATTAAACATGACACGGACAAAAGGCAACATCTACGAAAGGTAATAATAATTATTTATCAAAGCAACAAGCCATCACAGATCCATAAACGTTACGCACTATCCATTTGCATGTGATATCTCCATGCCATGCGAAGCACGAGGTTTGGCTAGGCAATTAAAATGTTAAAATTTATAGACAAAAAATTCCTCCAGAAAAAAAACTTACAGGAGATAAAAATAAGACGTGTGGCCTTTGGAACGTTCAGTGTCGTGTAAAAGTTTGATATCCACCCAAAACCAAAACTGGTATACGAGAAGCCTCCGAGTTTCAAAAAAGAGTCGGCCTTTGAAAGTAATGATATCATGCAACCAGGAAAAGGCCGCTAAGGTTAATCCTATTAGCCAAGTTAGTCGCACCGAATAATACTTTGGACGTTAAACGAAAACTAAGATTGTTACCACAAGTAGCAATATTCTAATTTTCGTTTAGCTGTCATACTGTTAGTCGGTATGCTTAACTTGGCTAATAGTATTAACCTTGGAGGACTTTTCCTGGTTGAATTATGTTACTATTTTCAGAGGCTGACTGTTTTTGGAAACTTGGAGGCTTCTCTTATATCACTTTTGGTTTTTGGTGGATTTGTGTTACTGGCTAGCTAGCTAATTACTACTATCTAAGGCCTCGGCTCCAATGTTAATTCTCATAGAGTAAAAAGACACGTCTACAGCTCGTTAGGGAAAGTTGGCAAATCTAAATTTTGGCACACAGGTAAAGAATTGTACGGGGAAGTGCCTTTTGCGAACATGGGGGCTGCAGCTAGACGCACGTCGCCCTGAAGTGGCGCGTTAGCACAAAATTATTGTTGTTACTATTGTTTGTCTCGTCATCCATCAGTAGATTTAAACATGCTGAAGTGTTATACGCTTATCGTGTTAGTACTTGACTGTCAGAATACATTGTTGTTGCAAACGATCATCTGGGTTTGGGTTCGTACTCCCTAAAAAAAACACATTATCTAGACACAAGCTACTGTGTCGCCGCCAAGTAACAGTAGATCATCCCATTGCAGACTTCCGATTGTTAAAAAATTAATTGTTAATGATAAAAAGGCGGCTCACTAGCAGACATGTGTATGTTAACTGTTAAGCAACTGAAAGCATATTTTGGCATGTTGAAGAAAAATCCCAATGCGACGAAAATGTTTCAAATTGTGGAAAATGTAACGGGAAGGGTCAGAGATTAAGAAAAACTAAAATTTAAAGGATGAGTGTCCACCAATCATAGAGAAAAAGATGCGTCAATAACGTTATTTTTATGTTACTGTCCAGCTAGCTAATAACATTATTTCCATGGTAAATCCAATAGACTTTTTGCTCATGGCTAGCTCAAAATTGAGACGTCCTGCATAGTTGAACTTTTGCACACGGATACATGGTGATCTGAGCATGGTCCTTTTGTTGGTTTGGGGGTTGTAGGGGTGAGAACAAATTCGTGGGAGGGTTTTGAAATTCGTCACCAGGGAATTTAAATTTCGTTTCTTTTCCAAGTGGCAACCAAAGATTTCAAGCAACAATGGCCTCAACAATCAACACTGGTCCTTAGTTGATTGTAAAAGTCTGGACGAACTAAAAGCTGAACTGTAACGAAGGACAAAATAAGGAAACATTAACGTTGCCGTGGATTGCTTAAGAATAAACGGATGCACGTTAGATGATGGTTATGCAACAATACGAGCATCCATGACCAAGCGTGGTTTTTGCTAATAACCCAAAAATAAAATGCTTAGCGTTCTACTGTTTTAGTAACGGGGGTTTCTGCATGACTAAATGTGAACGAAGAACGCAAACAAAAAAAATCTCAATTTTGCTGATGTATGCGGCTAATTATTTTTAGATATGAAATGCCTCCAAAAAGAAAGGTAGAGCGAAATATAAGATGTTTCACTGACTTTTGTATGTTCACAATCCTAAGTTACACGTGTCTGTCAACTGCAAGCAACTAAAAGCGTAGCTTGTTATGTCGAGAATAAATCCTAATGCTGCTGAAATCTTTAAAAAGAAATGGGAAGGTACAAGGTTAAACAAAACAACTAAAGGGCATGCGCTGATGGAGTGAGCGAAGCAAACAAAGTCAGCGATTGTTAGCCAGTGTCTGCAAAAATGGTATTGAAGAAACGTAAGCGTGTGAAGAATGCTCGTACAATAAACTAAGCCATGTCAATTTGGCTAATCAAACGGCTAATTGACAATTGTAAATTTGAAAATTATCAATATGAATATTTATAGATATCAAATTCGTCCTGAAAAAAGAGACAGATGAAGATAGATGGTGTAACCTTTGGTGCGTTCACAGTCCTATGAAAGTTGTGATATCCACCCAAAACCAAAACTGGTAGAAAAACCCGCCAAGTTTCCAAACGATCGGCCTTTGAAGGTAGTGATATCATTCCAACAGGGAAAGGCCGCCAACGTTAATCCTATGAGTCAAGTTAATCGCACCGAATAATACTTTGAACGTTAAATGAAAAATTGAAAATGGCTACCGCTAGTAGCAATCTTCTAGTTTTCATTTAACTTTCGAACTATTAGTATGTGCGATTAACTTGGCAAGGTGCCTTTCATTCCAAAGGTTTGGTTTGTCATTTTTACGGGGCACGAATCCAAACTGGAATATTTGCCCACGACGATGAGACTATAGTTGAATTGAGTTGTAAACAACTCAACTCCTATGATGAGGCGAACAATTACGTGGGACAAAGAAGAGAAAACGAGATGCAGATCGTAGGCACAGGGTCCAATCAAGTAGGAAGAAAAAGGGAATTTTTTTTGAAATGGGCCTTTGATAATGCACCAAGTTTGCTGGTTAATCTATAGACGCATGCAAATGATTCGCTAAGTCGATGAGATTTTACATTAATTGTTAGTGTTATTGTTGAATTTTACAGGTAGTACATGACTACACATAATTAATTATCAACGTGAAAATTTATAGACGGAAAATTCCTCCAGAAAAAAATAAAGAGATGGAGATGTGACGGTGTGACCCATAGGACTACTTTCAGTCCTATGAAAGTTGTGCTTTCCACCCAAAACCAACACTGGTTTAAGAGAAGCTGCCAAGTTTTCAAAAAGGTTCGGCCTTTGGGAGTAGTAATCTCGTTCAACCAGGGAAAGATTAGACAGCAAACTTGGCGTATTACCCTCTTCTTCTTTAATATTTTTTGAAGGCAGGAATGATTATGGTTATCTCCAAATATGACGAATTGAATAACTGTCAATGTCACAGCTACAGGTTTCTACAGTTCTTATTTCAACAGTCGACGAGAGGATAATGCGCCAAGTTTGCTGGCTAATAGGATTAACCTTGGCGGCCTTTTCCTGGTTGAATGACATCTCTACCTCAAAAGTCGAACCTTTTTGCGAACTTGAGGCCTTCTCTTATACCGATTTTGGTTTTGGGTGGACACTTGTAGACTTTGCCAAGGTGTTAGAATCGTTAGTGCATTGTAAACCTTAAGCGAAATACAATTTCTAGGCTTTACTAGGGACTTGTTAAATTGGCTTCACGACTTTTTATCAAATCATACGTCAGTATGTTTCTGTTGGTGATGCATTTTTTAGAACTAAACAAGTTACTAGGTGGTGTTCTATACAGGGCAGTACCCTGAAACCATTCCTTTTCATTTTGTTTTTAAACGTTAAAAAAACTACAGCAATTGATACACTGCAGAATAGATTTGCGATATATGATGTATCCGCCAATACATTATATATAGCAAATTTCTTGATAATGCTACCTGTAGTTGTTCGGTCAGTACCACTTCTGAACTTCCATTTGGTCGACGGCTTGCACAAAGAAATGCATCACGTTTCATCTGAATATCTGTCATATATTTGTTGTTTTTTTAATTCAACGTGTCACACGTCGAATTAATGTGGTTGTGCCAAAAACAGGGACTATAGGGGCGATTCCTGTCAGCCACATCTTCTCAAAACTAGACACAATTGATCAATTATGATCCGAGGAACTTAAAGTCTCGGGGTGGATGAGTTGCAGTGTAGAAGGACAAAAGGCTCTTTGCTAATCAGAATAAGATATCGCAAGTTAGACTTATTTAACCTCTAACGAGGTCTTTCAGCGCAAAACCATCGTCCATAGTACACCAGCATAAAGGTGCGCGCTTATACGAAAAATTGCAATGAATAACGACGTGTAACTGCGCATTTCGGCAAATCAGCTCTTCCGTATTGCGGTCGGTTAGAGACTATACGTAGACATCGAGGTGGATCCTCTTTTATCACGAAGAACAATACAAAGTGAGTAGTCACTTACCTTTGGCGGTAATCAGGATGATACACCGAATTTTTATGCTGGAATCTGGACGGTACAGTGAATTTGTGGTACGCATAGACTTTGCTATTAATAATTGCGGTATAGCCTTGCTGCTTTTCGGGTGCGATGTATTACAGTATTTTATTACGATTATTTGTGGTGATGTTTCTTATTGAACGAGTGAGCAAAGCGAATGATGTCCTGTTTTTACAGTGGCGGACTGGCCACTGAGGGAAGGGAGGAATTTTCCTCCTGGCCTCTGACTCTCAGATTTAAAAAAAAATCCGTAACAGGAAGACTCACGCAAGTTTTATCGGTTCGATATTAGTTTTGCCCACAAATTTAAAATCACAAATAATAATAATAATAAAAAGATCATTATAAAACACTAGTAAAATAAGTACTTTGATACATGTAGGCCTACATGTAACATTTGATACTGTTTCTCGATCTCAGTGCAAGTCTTTCTCGAAAATAGAGTTCGAGTCAGAAGAAAACAATCTTCTCCCCTCTGAACTTGGGCGGTGATAGAAATTTGCGAGGGACAAAAGGGTGGCCCATTAATGGTTCGACGCACCACGACCCAGTTTGTTTGTTTTGTTTCGCCAGTCCATAACTGACACATTTCACAAAATGGGGCTCTGGTCCCTTGGGTAAAAATTCCCTCGTGACCTTTGACCACGTCAGTCCTACTTTGTCTCCCTGTCTATCTGTTGATCACTACTGCAGTTACGCCCAAAAACATGAAGCGATTCGAATGAAATTTGGTGTATGTATTCCTTGAGGGATGAAAAATGTAGTTATTCTGTAATTAGTTTTCATCATTAGTATTTCGTGTATAGGCGCAATATCAAAACAATGGCGAAATAATTAATTTTGTACGAGCAGTCCAGATTTTTCCACTACGCTGCCGTTTGGTGGGTGAAGGTAGGTTAATTTGGATCTCTTCCACTTACAACATACGCACATTTCTAGTAGATAACAAACATTCCAATGATTTAAGTATAAATAATCTTTATACTTAAAATAATTAAGCAGTAAAGCAGCAGTAAAAACTTGCCACATGAAATTGCAGTGCTATATTCAATGTGGACTTTGTTACAATTTTCGTGTGATTATTTTAACTTTAATACACCTAAAAAGTGTAAATAAATTTAAAGTTGTCAACCCCACGTACCCTCAGCGCAATGCGATTTCTACTCTCCCCCCCCCACCTCCAAATTAACTGCTGCTGAATTTACTGAAAATATAGTGTTCGAAGATTTAAAAAATGAAAAGCCTGATGAACAAGAATAAAAGAGATGGAAACTGTAAAACAACGAAGTTTTCAGTGTTTTTTTTTTAACAAAACCAATATCAGCGTCCGATGAAAATTTATCTGGTCAGTGATTGCATCGTCGCACACAAGATTTTGGCTCATTTATTTGCTGTATGCCAGTAGCAACAGTTACGAGACGATTGCTTTTTTAATGTAATGTGCAATTATTCAGTACACCACGCATTCAGGTTTTTTAGTAGTGTCCTGTTGGTATGTCTGCCGTTCCGACTGCATACGTCAATTGCACATTTTTTTTTATGTTTGGCCGCTTCTGTTATGGTCATATGTTTGGCCGCTTCTGTTATTTTTCTGTGTGTATGTTAAAAATGACCATAAATTCTTAGCTTTAACTAGTTTCTTATTTTTTAGTAGTAACCAATTTATTGTATTTATCATCAATTGACAGTTTGTTGTATTTTAAGATAATTTGTTTGGCCATAGAAAATTTAATTGATCGAGATTTCTAGAACTGGTCCTTCCTCTCGCCTTTTTCTGTTTCTAGCAGGAATAAAGTTTAATTTATGTTTCTCTTATACGTGGTTCAGTCATATTTCAAAGAATATTCTGACTAATTTCGTTCTAATCCGTTTAGGCGTTTGGCCGTAACAACGGAACAAACAGACAGACACGGACAAAGTGCGTTTAAACGGGACCCCGTTCGCTTCATTCACTCGGTCAATTAGCATCCATATTTATTTTATCGACAGTCCCTCATTTCAAAAATTAGTAGTATTCTATCCATCAGTTTTTTTCGTACAGTTTTATGTTCTACATTAATGCTACTCTTGGTATGTAGGTGTATTCGCTAGTTTAACAGTGGTAGTCTTGAAACCCACTTAGCTTAAAGTACATACTTAAGTGCCAATTCAGTAGTCTGAGAATCCCCTTAGAACTGGCAAGCCCTTAAGATTGAGCATCTTCCAAGTGTGCTGTGGAATACCCTTAAGTACCAAGTTGGTAGTGCAGTGAAGCTCTGAGGGAAGATCCAGGATGAGCAAGAGCTCTGAGATCGTCGAGGCCGAATTGGTTCCCATATAGAAACACTATCCTGAATAACATTTCAGGCTTTGTTACAGGAAGCTGAAACAATTTTCCTCATTAGCGTACCACTATTACTGGAAAGATACATCCTGCGTAGAAATTCGATTCAAACAATGCAGCAATTACTAATTGCAGCAAATTACTTAGCTACAGGAAGCATCCAACAAATTGTAGGTGACTGTGGGGTTATCCCAGAAAACCGCTTCGCGTTGTGTAGCAAGGGTCGCGAGGATCATTGCTGCTTTATGGGAACGGCACGTTCAATTCGCCGTGGGCAACAAACTCACAGCATTGCAATAGAGATTCTGTAACAAGTAAGAGAACTCATATACAGAGCAAGATTTCCAGATGTCGCAAGTGTCGGACACTTTCACACACATTGGTATCCGCGCAGCCGGTGCAATGAACAGACAGGTATTTCGTAACAGGAAGGGGACGTTGCCTGGGGATATACAACGAATATGTACTGAAGACCTCTTTTCACATGTTGAAGCCCGTTATTATGGGTCAGCCCATGATAGTTGTATTTTCATACAGTAACGTCTGTGTGCAGACTTTTAACGTCTGTGGTCATCGTGGCTGAGCGGTGATGGAGCTCAGCCTGGTTGCTGAAGGTTTGCGGATCTGGTCGAACCCCTGGAAAGGGGACCTTGGGTAAGTCCCCGCCAGGACTGCCGGCCAGGGTAGCGTAGGAGGCTACCATGCTCCTTCACGGCTATGGGAACTATTCTGGCCCATTCTGGGCTATCTTTCGGCCCCTACGATGATAGGAGGTTGGCCGGATCGAATCCCCGGGTTGGTACCTCCCTTTACCAGATATTTCTTCTTCTCTAAAAGTCTGGTAATGTTCAAAATTGAGCCGGTTTAGCCACACAAGCATTAAATTGCTTCGGCTGACTAAAGGCTCAAAAGAAATTAATTCTTAAAAACAAAAAATAAAAAAAATTACAAGGGTTGCTACCGGACAACAGTGGCTGTCCAATCAGCGTGGTTGCCTGAATCCTGTGCCTTCTTTGGAAGCGCTAAAAACCCTGAGTAGAAGTCTCAGCAGTGCAGATACAGAGGGATGGCCTTCTTTTTATCTCACGTTTATTATGTGGATTATTTTTGCATCTGCTTCATTGTCATAGAGATTATTTAGTGGCAGGATCTCGTCACTGCACAGACCAACCATCTTTTATGTGATGTGGTCAGGTTCGTTTCCTCATCTGCCACCATCTGTTTTTAGAACTTTCGTCTACATTTTCCTATGGTAGTAAGCGCCATTGCAACAATGTTCTACCAATATTTCTTTATCTGTCCTTCGTCAGTTTGGTGCAGCATTAAACTCATCAACAATAGTAATCCATTTCTTAGTTGTGGCTGTGTCTGTCGCTAATTAGTCCCACGCATGTGCAACCAGTTCGTCAATGAGGATGCACTCTTGGTGTGTAAATTGGTAGCGTACGTACGTTCTATTCATTAATTTGGCAATACAAAGCTTGGAAATGTGGTCACAATGACCACTTGCACTATAGGGTTTGTGCGTCAATGACGACGGAATTGGTACTTGTATAAGTGATTAGTTGACACTTAGCTCTGGCGTTCTAGACTAGTCCACGTAACTTGAGTAAATACTTCATTTGCGAGCAAAGTATATACTTAAGTATATACTTTCTCAAGTGCCACTTGCTGTAAGTTTAAGGGGATGTTCTAGACTACCACTGTTAGTCTTCTGTACAGCCGTACCGGCTGAGAAGACTATTGCAACGATTTGTCCGTCCGTCCGGTCCGTCCGTCGCTTTTTTCAGCTTCGCAACGGTACCAGAAATTGATGACCACTGTTTACAACGTTCGATTCAGTGTCAAAAGTTAGTTAAATAACATGGCAAATTAAAACATCGTTGCCTCCTTATAGCTAATAGACTTCTTCGACGTAACTAAATTAAATAATAACATTTCATCGTCGAATTGAAATCCTAAAGATTTGTGTTAACGCAGCCTTAAAAACAAAAACAATTTAGCTTCGTTTAAAAGAGTCTTGTCGCATTGTTGCATGAATGAATAGGCTTACGATCGAACCAAATTCTCCATTAGGCCTATCTGCTACTTACGAAACCAAAACTGCCGTTAAAAAAATTAGGCCTAAAAAATGAAAATTAGTTCTAAAATCACGTTACCATGGCAACGTCAATAGTTGCTACGAGTCGCTGCAGCGTTTCTCCTGTCCCTTCCCTACTAGCACTGATCTATATTAGGCTACGTTGCGCATTACGTTGTAACACTGTAACTGTGTGCGGGGAGGCATACCGTGTTGCAAAAATGAATAGGCTTACTGTATACAATCCAAATCTCCGTTAGTTGCTACTTACGAAATTAAAGTTGTAAATTATGCCTAAACGCTGACAATTATGCCAAAAACGTAAAATAAGCTTAAATAAGCAATTCTGATGGTTACTGTTTTTAGATTATATAATAGAGATAGCTGTTGTAGTGCATGATAGAGATGTGCGCCTCAACATTGGAAGTGGACGAACTGTACAGAAGACCAATGCGACTAGATAGTCGCTGAAGCCCCTTGTTTGAGTCTACAGTCGTTTTGTGCGTATGGTTTAGGCAATGTAAGTTCTTTCGAAATTCATTCACTGTTCGGCCAGAAACAAATGGCGCTTTAAAAAACTTTCAACTTTTTCGTACCGTAACATTTTGAATAAATAAATACATTACAAACAAAACCTCAAGTGTGCCGTAAAAAACTGGGTTACATGATTGAAGATTCTTTTTACTTGTTAAAATGTACACGGATAAAAATTGTTGATTTTTAATTGAAATAATCAAATGTTCAATTGAGAAAATTGGAACTAAGTGCTGTTGTGCTTTACGTAACGTATATGATTGGTAAAGCATTACAGCACTTAAACAGATGCAATTTTCTGAATTGTACATTTGATTATTTCAATTAAAAATCACCAATTTTTATCTGTAACAAGTAAAATGAAACTTCAATCATATAACCCCTTTTTTTACGGCACACTTGACGTTTTTGTTTGTAATCCATGTACGTTTTTTACGGCTGTGGTGTCGTGCTATAAAGGTTTATGCATGCAGCGATTGTTGCATGCACGAAGAATGGAACTGGAGTTTGCTGAGTTGTTCCCTAAATACAATGGTTAAAGCAATGTAAAACAATCAAAATGATCGTTTAGGGTCCCGTAACTCAGGAATGGATCGACCAATTGAAAAAGTGGTCCCTGTAAAGTTGAAGCCCAGGGAAATTTCTGACTCAGATCATGTTTCAGATTTTAGGTAGGTGCAGTAGTTTATTCTGAAACAGTGTCAGCAAAGAAGAACAAGAACAACAACAACAAGTGAACAGTTTTCAAATTTACGTGTGGCTTCCTACGTTTACTCTTGCACGGAATTGCATAAAAGTTGGTGTAAAGTTAGGAAAAGTTGCTATCTACTACCCGGCCAAGTTTGGTCGAAATATAGTGAATAGAAACGGAGAAATTAATAGTTTTAGTTTTGCTGGAGAGAGGACTTCAATCATATCGCCGTGTATGATAAATAAACTTATGTACAGTAAGTTAAACCGAAAATGCTTGGTTTAGCCACAGGTGCCCTACACGTTGCACTGATACGTTCAGTTGACATAGCAACTCATGTTATTTTTGTACTCATAAAATCGAAGGTCACATAAACAATGTTTTCAACCCCGACTCTGTCCATCTTTTAAAAAAGTTTTGTGACTCTCTTGTCATTACAAATACACACAGTGAACTAAAACCACTTCTTTCCCAAGTTCACTTACGTTCTGCTTACATGCATACTAATAATTTAAGAAGGGAAACGCACTAAAACAGATTGTAGTGTCGAAAGGCCCGCGTCCGTTTGAACGCTATTTAATGTGACTACAATAGTCTTATTGTTTCTTCTTGTTGTTGGTGAAATTTGCTCTCACCTAGCGATCGAACCAGTGAAACGATTTTCAACTTTTGTGGATTAAAACGTAGGTATAATTATGAACAAGGCCTAAAGTATTTTGAACGCTACTTTAATGCGACTACAATATTGTTGTTGTTGTTGTCCTTTTTGCTGGGAAATTTTCCTTTTACCTAGATATCAAACCAGTGAACCGATTTTAAATTTTTATAGCTTAATACTTGGGTATTCTTGAACGCCATTTTAATGTGACTGCTGTATCTAAAAAAGCGTTACAGATTTTTTTACACGTATTAATGTAATGTTGATGGTACACACAGGCATTTCCAATGTCACACTCGCTGCCCGATGCTTCCCTGCTCGACAGGTTGTTCTATGTCAGCAAAGTAGGAGGGGAGAGCTGCAGTGCGGAGTGTTGGTATAGTATTTACGTTAGTTGTTCTCTGGTAGGATAGGACGTGACTGCGTAGCAGGAACGTTTAAGGTCACTGGACGCCCAGGGCAAAGTTTTAAATTGAGGGCCCCTCTTCCCCAGACACATAAACTTATTCTAGGAGCCCTGAAGAACTTATCAAATTTTTTTTAAATATTAGTCGCACATAGATTTCGCGCTAGGAGGTATTTTTTTTCACCCCTAGTCAGTGAAGGTGAGGCCCGAGGTAATTGCTTCCCCGCCCCCAATCCAGTGGTGTAATGGCAAAAAAATAGTGTTGGATCTATGATTAGCAAAAAAAGGGGGATGAGACAGCTACCAAACAACAATCCTTAAGATATTATTGACTTGTATTGGCGTTCTGTCCCGTTTTTATGCAATAGGATGCTGTGAGTTCAGAATTCACTAGGAGCCAAAGACGGCTCCGGTGGTGAGAAAATGAATTATCAACAAAAATTTGTGATATGAGCCCTATTCATCGAGCTCACTTAATGATCAGCTGGTTTGAACAATACCTGGACTGTTACAAACCTGCTAGTAAAAAAAGCCGACCTTAACCCCATACAAAGTATGGGAACTGATGAAGCGGAAAGGTGCACGAGATCTCCTTAACGTGCATACACGGAATGATTTTCGAGAAAAATGTGTAGTTGGATGGGAAACAATAAGATAGGACCATGAATATATCCACGCATTGTTTAACTCAGTGCCATGAAAGATCCTAGCCGTGGTCCAAGCCAAAGATGGCTAGTCGAAATGTGAAACTTTTTTTAAAAAAGATTTTTTCAACTGGAAAAAAAATTATTGCATTTTTAGCCTACCTAGGAGCTAATAATCGCTCCCGTCGTGAAAAAAATTGGAGTTAATGAAAAAAAACTTTTAGGACAACATACAATTACTTGAAACATGTTCATAGCAAATATTTTATACTTGTAAGTTTTCCCTTTGCATGCAAATCTTGAGTAACGGGAAGCTGGGGGAGCACGAGGCATTACTCACCCTTCCTCTCCCCCCCCCCCCACCCTCCCCGCCACCCATCTTCACCATACCGTCGCTACTATTGACAGGAGCAGACTCATGCGGTTTTTAAACTGCTTATGCATAAAGCAGTTATTAAAATACAGTCGGGGAGAAAGAGGGGCTTGCGTCGTGAGCTATTGTTTAATGACGTCACGTCCCACTCCAGTCGTTTATTTGAACGGGTCATGCCTATCACCTTTAGTGTCTGGCCGGAAGTGACTGAAATATTAGTCGATTTTTCATGATTTCGATTAGAAGACGTGCCAGCAAATTGTAGGCGTTGTTATTAAAGAGTTTATGGTTAAATCGTTTGCATATGAAGGATTGTAGATCCTTGACTAAATATTGTTGCCGATTATGTTTCTGTATGAAAAAAAGTTGAACCGGAGCTGGCCCAGATTATTTCAGGTTTTGACAAAATGCACTGAAAACGGAATTCTATCTGTGGTTGGGCTATTGGCGAACTACTGAAAAAAAAAATGGCGGCTACTATACGGTTCGGCGGGAATGCTGTCCTAGGATTCTACACGTATTGGCAATTCGGGTAGTTATGTGGCTCTTGCTAATCAGGTAATTATTGTAAAATCGATTATTTAGTGTAACAGTTTGTTGTAGTATCAATTCGACAAACATGTGAGGCAACGGGATAGTGCATACTAGGTGCGTAGCTAATGGAATAAAGGCAGAATTATAAATTCATTCCACATCACTTTCGATAGTAAAATAAACAATAGAGGGAACAGGTTTACTTTACGCGGCTTATGGGAAGAATAAGGGCTCCTCACCGATTGATCTCTCGTTAGGCTAGAATGACGTAAAATGATCAACTGAACAACATTTTCGCATAAAATCTTTGGGGCAAAGGCTTCGTTTGGCCGTCAGAAGTTAATGAAAGCCGCACTCTTTGTGCTGACGGACGATACGCCGTTTTCTTCCCATGTTCCCAGCTGATATTTTTTTCCCGTAAACAGTTCAGATAGGTGGGTTGTTATTGTCAGTTTCGGGTGGTTTGGTTGTTATTGTCGGTTAGGTTAGGTTAGGAACCGGCTTCGGCATTTCACTTGAATTAATAAACTGGTTGGAGTTAGGCGTTTCACTTGCCGGGCTTTCGCCTAGTTTCATGCATGCTTTCCGGCGTGTTGCTAACTTTGGACCTTCACCACGGCCAAACGGTGTGTTTGCCCCAAAAATGGAAGCGGAAAACATTACTCAGCAGGTAATTCTTAGTCCATTAAAAAAAAATCGGACGAGAACTCGCTTTCTTGTCATGTTCCCTTTACGCACATGGCCCGAAATTCGAAAAAAGAGAAAAAAAACTAATTTTAATTTTCATGGACGGCACTACAAATTGATCCCAAATTGCGGAAACTCGTTAAATCGTCATTAACATAACCTAACCAATTAACTGCCCCAGTATGAAATGCCAAACCCCAACCAGTTAACTACGTCAGTATGAATGCCAAACCCCAAACTTACCTAACCTAATCTAACTGACAATAGCAACAAAACCACACAAAACTACACGAAACTGACAATAACAACCTGCCTATCGGAACTGTTTACGAAAAAAAATATAAGGTGCCCTGCCGGCCCGGCGAGCGAACGCAAACACCGTATAGATGTACGGATTGTGGCGCTACAAATCTACTGTTTTAAGTCATTTTAACACATTTCAGCACTCTAAAACTCCTCTATTTAGGAAAGTGTTGGAGTCATTTGGAATCAATATCGTAAGGATATCGAGTATATGCCTACTGTAAACTGTAGCCCAATAGATAGCTTTGTCTTTCATCTATGAAAATAGTAATGTTAAGATTTTTTGCATAAGCAGTTTATGTATTTAGTCTTTTTTTTCAGAATTACTGCAGCATCTACTACTGACTTCGTGTAGCCAAACTGTTACTCAGGGAAAGTAATGGAACTCAGTAAAACGAAACTAAGCACCCTGTAGGCTTATTACTTTCTGACTTAAACCCATGTAAGGTAAACGTCAACAAGCGGGGTTGGAGATAACATCCATTAGTCTCATGTTCAATACTTTCGTAGGAGTTAAAAAAAATAAACACAGTTTAAGGGATTATTGTTTGGGAGTTGTGGCATCCCGGCCCCTTCTCATTCTTCGGTTAATAACCATAGCCCAATACAGAGGGTAGGAGATAATCTCCGTCTT
>JAHWFP010016611.1:0-34144 GCA_023313725.1 Lithobius niger | reverse complement strand
GCAAAGTTTTCTACCGCATGGGGAATTTACACCAATATGCTGAAATCAGGTATAAGTTGGTTTCAGTTAAAAGACACAGTCTGCTAGTGCAGCCGCCTTTTTTCATCAACAATCAGTTTTTAACAATCGGATGTCTACAATCGGACGATCTACTATTACTTGGCGGCGATACACTAGCGTGTGTCTAGATACAAATTGCCCCATCACCGAACAACGGAATTGAGGAAGGGAAAATACGACTGGTGGTTTGAACATTGTGACACTAAAACGGAAATAAAAAAAAGGATTGCCCTTCTTCTGTTTCACATCGTTCACTGTCCACCGGGTTTTTTTTTTTAATTTCTTTATCTCGATGTTTGTGATATTGTTGATGTTCATGGTAGGCGTCTAGCTAAAACAAATTCTTTGCAGAAATTATTTCAGTAATGGCGTTTATTAAGTACAAAATGATATCCCATTACCTTTGGGAAAAAAAATAGAAAAAAAATTATATACAACTTGCATTTTTGCCTACGGTAACTTGCCAAGTTAAGCAGTTTTATGTTAGTGAGTGCTTTAACTTGAACAAGTTTGGTATTTAGGTTAGGTAATAGTGTTACAAGGGAAAAAATGGTGCGGGTCTTCTTTCAATGCTGTTAACATTTTAAGCAAAGTATGGCAAGCATGGAATTAGATTTAAATACGCAAAAACTAAACTGACAGCTTTTTTTTTTTTTTTAGTAAATAGTTACCCCATGAAAACGTAAGTTTTGAATTATCGACAAAAAAAAAAGGAAATTTCCTTTCCTCCATACATTATTTTTTGAAACAATCAGAATTGGATTTACACAAAAGTCGTGGTTTCATTTCTTTCCACTAATAGTCCACAATGGAGAAACTTGGAAAGCCTTCCCGCGCAGATACACGTTTTTTCTATTTGAAAAAGTTATAATCCGGAGAAAATTAAAGAAAAGGAGCCAGGAACTCATGGGGATCCTCTCTGACCTTTAAACCTGTAATCTGGCACACCAATGAATTAGAAAGAAAGGACCTGCAGCCCAAGGTGAGTTGCCTTCGCTCATTTCTTCCCTGTGAACTATTTAGTATTGGAGATAAAAAAAAAAGTAAAGACCCACAGTAAAAAATACGTGTGGTGCACACCCTGCCCAACAACTAAACTCAACTTACAAAGTGGAAACCACAGGAACTAAACAAATCCATCAAGGAATGTATTTACAGTGACAGTGCTCATGATTAGAAAGGCAATATTCCACCAAGTTCGTTTTTACTTCACTAATACTAGCTAAATAAATAAAGAAATCACAAGGCAAAGGGTAAATGAAGCAAGCAGTCTGCATTAAAGACTGGCCTTGTGAGGATACACAATACACTAGTCTGAGAAAGAAAGACAGAAAAGACAACTGTCCCGACTGGGACTCGAACCCAGGATATGCCGTTTACTAGCCGGGCTGTCCTGGGATGTCCTGGGTTCGAGTCTCAGTCGGGGCAGTTGTCTTTTTTTTTCTTTCTCAGACTAGTGTATTGTGTATCCTCACAAGGCCAGTATTTAATGCAGAATGCTTGCTTCGTTTAATTCTAGCTAATTTCTAGAATTGTCATGGAAAACTGTTAATCAGTATAGGTTTACAATATCGTTTTATGTTCTTCCCTGATTAATTTTCCCAACTACTAATAGATACTAATTTTTTTTTTCAATTATGCAATTTTTGATTCATCACAATTCCTGTCTGTGTATCAAAATAATTTTTTGTTTTGTTTTTGCTTTTTTAATTAAAGTAAAATCGCTTATTTATTTGTTATATTTAATTTTTTATGATAAATAGAATTTGCTGATCGTACAATTTTCTATATTTAAAAAAAGAAGAGGATTTCTATTTTCCATTGTATCCAATTCCTTTTTTATAAACAGGAGCTCTATTAAATTTATGGCAACATTTTGATGCCTGCATTAACATAAAAAAAAATACACCAGACAGATACCCTTTTAAAGGGCACTTTTCAATTGGGATATCCGAAGGCTTCCCTACGCCTTCCCCCCCCCCCCCCCCCCACGAGTTTAGCTCAAGTCACTTATTCGATAACAACCAAAGTAAATTAATTTTTCACGACCGAACATCTTAGCTGAACTTAATTCACTAACCTACATTTGCTACACGCCTTTATGCTAATCAGTTTACAAAGTGACATCGTTCATTCATTTGCACTTCCACTCCTTCCTGTAAAACAATTTCCATCAGGTCTTTGACACTTGTAGATGTGCGCCTTACAAGTTTGCTTTGGACAAACATCACGAGCTATGGGACAATACTTTTTTCTAAAACCAATATGAATAAATACTTATTCAAATTGCGACAGCCTATAGCCTCACTAAAAAGAGAAAAGGTTCGTTTTATTTCACGACCCAGTGACTGTCCCAAATTACTGTAAAAATCTTGTCAGCAGGCTGTGAACATGCGCTAGAAAAGAATTCGACAATTATTGGTTTTTCTTACCTTTTTAAAACAATGGTCGTCGGTATACAGATACACAAACTAAAGGCAGACAGCTTGCGTAAACAAGGGGAGTGAAACCAAGATCAAAGTTCAGAAATTGGTACGAAGGTTGCTAGACAAAAAAAAAAAAGTTATCGGACCGAGTGATAAAAACTGACAAGTTTTGATGATAATGATAAAGTAAAAAGCATCTAAGACTGTCAAAAATAATCTTGTTGATTATTACAACAAGCTGTCATCATGTTATGCAGAAAGGTAGACGAATTATGCCAGTTCTTATGCACAGTAATGGAAACAGATTTGCGTAATTTAAAGTTGCTCCTCCGTTAGTTCCTTCTCCACAGTGGAACAATAACTTAAACTGGAATTTAATTAATTCTACTGAGCACGTGGCAATAAACACGAAAACATACAATCTGAAGAAAGGCTACACATTGCAATGCAGATTTGTTTTATATTTAAAAGTTACTGATGTAGATTTACTAGTAGTAGACGTGCTGTTATAATCCACCCAAAACGAAAACTGGTGTAAGGGAAGCTGCCAAGTTTTCAAAACGGGTCTGCCTTTGAAGGTAGTGCTATTATTCAACCAGGAAAAGGCCGCCAAGGTTAATCATATTAGCCAAGTTAATCGCACCGACTAAGGATTCGAAAGTTAAATGATGAAAACTCACTGTAGCGACCTTCAAGTTTTCATTTAACGTCCATTCAGTGCGATTTAGTTGGCTAATAGGATTAACCGTTGCGGCCTTTCCCTGGTTGAATGATATCACTACCTTCAATGATCGACCCTTTTTGGAAACTTGGCGGCTTCTCTTCATCAGTTTTGGTTTTGGGTGGATACCACAACTTTCATAGGACTCACCTTACAAAAGGTCAAACCGTCTTAACTTTATCTCGACCATTTTTTTTTTCTGGAGGAGTTTTGTGTTGTCTTTTTTATCATCAACAATCAATATTTTAACATATCGATGTTTACAATCGGGTGATCTACTGCCACTTGGTGGCGACACACTAGCGCGTGTCTAGATTCGGGGTAATCAAATTCAAGTAGAAATTGTAAAGTTGTTAAATTAAGAAACCCTACGCCTTTTTTTTTTTAACTAGAACTTAAGGCCATTGTTGGTGACTGAATCCCAGTTATCAACTACTACCAATGAAGATTGCTACCAAGGTGTTGGAATGGGTTTACGTTCCGACGATATTTTGGTTTGTATAATCCTGAGCGCCTAATCAGCCGCCTATGGACGCAAGCGTTTTAATTCTCACAGGCCTATTAATTACGGGCTATAAGATCCCTTTTTCGGTGCCAGTACAGCGTTAGTTACGAATCCTAAGTATACTCGTCCAATTCGCGTGAACGTTTACTGTTTTTCCATGTCAAAACAGGATCTTAGTAGAGGTTCGAAAGTAGTTTGCGTCACAACGTGTTATTAATTTTCGTTGTTCAATAAGAAAAATGTTTTTTTTTTTTCAATTTGGTTCGAGCCCTAAAGGTATTTTGTATTCATGAGAGTTCAAATGAAATAGGGTTTGGGGCACATTAAGCTCAAAATTGGGCCATGGCTTCAAAAACTATAGTGTCAACTGACGTCATTTTCAGGCTTACTAAATACGAACTTTTGTACAAAGTTATTTACGCGAATCCAAACCCAGTTCATAATGCACTACTCGGTTGTTAATAGTTCATCCAAGCTTAGACTTATACGTACGTGTGTTCATTTGATAATCGAATGATCCCTGGAACCCGGAAAAATCGGCATTCCCTGGGATCAAAAATGGCGAATAAACATCGTCTACAGCACAATTCACCACTATCGACTCACCAACCTGAGTTCTTTTTCAGCCAATATAAATAAAAATTAAAAAACCGTGTCCCAAAGCTTTGGTAAAAGACGGGGAGGGGGAGGGGGGGTGGGGGTGGGGGGTCGGGAGAAATACAACAGTGAGGATCAGGCGGGGCGTCAATATGAAACATCGTTTCGACAATTAACCATGTACCAAGACAACAAAGTACATTGTTGACTTTAGAATTTGAATTTATTACGAGAGGCTAATCGGCCCTAACGCCATACACTCTCCACTAACTTACTACTAAACCGCTTTACAGTCCGTTAACACAACACAATACATTACAGTATACTTCCGCACATGGGACACTGATCTACTCCTACAACACACTAACTCACTGACAACTTACTCAATACTGAAATGCTAAACTCACCACTTTCTACCGCCAACACAGTACATCTTTCACCATGTAGAAACAGAGGGGAGTAAGCAAGCCAGCACTGGGGTTGCAAAATCAGGGGTCGATAGACTCAAACCTTCTAGTTGCTTTACAAAAACCAAGGGCTTTATACG
This sequence comes from Lithobius niger, assembly GCA_023313725.1. Classification (NCBI taxonomy): domain Eukaryota; kingdom Metazoa; phylum Arthropoda; class Chilopoda; order Lithobiomorpha; family Lithobiidae; genus Lithobius; species Lithobius niger. The sequence goes on along the minus strand of JAHWFP010016611.1, from coordinate 29,288 downwards.
AATATTAAGTTTGTCACGAGGAACAGGGGGGGGGGGGGACTCCCAACACCGTGGCCGAAGGATCACTCCCCGTATGACACACAAGGCGACGATGTAGCGTCCAACGAGGGCACTCAAACAAGAAATGAAAAACCGTATCGTCGGATTCACCGCATTCACAACGGGGGACCCTAGCCCAGCCAAGTCGAAAAAGATGAGCACGCAACTGGGCATGTCCAGTGCGGAGTCTGGACAAAATTCCAGCATCCTTCCTTGGCATAGCATCCAAACATTTAAGAGTGGAGACAGTCGGATGAACTCTATAGAGTGTACGGCCAGATGTACCAGTGTCCCACCTTTCGCTCCACTCTCTAGTGGCTTGACGCATCACAACTGGCCGTAGATCCCTCGGGCCAATCATGAACGCAACAGTGGGCTCCCCCTGAAAGGCTCCTCTTTTTGCAAGGTCATCAGCTAACTCATTATCAAATATGTTGCAGTGTGCCTTAACCCAGTCGATCACAACAAGATAGCCAGCCTGGTGGTCCGAGAACAGTTTCCAACCGATCTCAGCGACAATAGGGTACGAGACCTCCATGGCTGCAAAACACTCACGAAGAAACTCCATACCCGCCAGTGAATCCGTCAAGATTGCAACTCTCTGCGCCTGTAATTCAAGACCAACATCCAGGGGCCACTGAAATTGCAACCAAGTCGCCCATAAATGCCAAAGGAACAGCTGCAAGCTGATAGCTATGCTCAATCCGGAGACCGGGAACGCAGATCTTGACACCCCAGTCCCCTCTTTCACAAAAAAGGAGGCATCACAGAACACGTGGACAAACCCAGGGTCCAGACAGTGCCCATGATCGCTACAAAGTGCTAGACACGCAACGCCACACCAGAGCCATGGCGGGGAAGGGGAAACAAAACAGGGGCTCGAAAGACGAGCCAAGTGTGTCTCGACAAAAAAGGATGCCCCTATTCCAGGGGATCCAAGTAAACCACGAGATCGTTGCGAGAGAGACGTGTAGTCACGGATAATCACCACTAGTGGGTCAGTGTTGCCTCTTGCTAGGGCTTGAAGACAAACCCTTGCAAGCCCTAGCAAGACATCAACCCTTGGCTCTGACATCAACTGGAACATCTCCCGACTCTACCAGCAACGCAGGTACAGGGGTCGATGGAAACAGCCGGTAACCACCCTCACACAATTGTTTAACGACACCTGGATTTCCTTCATAGCTCTTTTGGACGTGAGAAGCAAAGGAATGTGATAGTCAGCACAAGCCCTAATGTAGGCTTTATAAAGCCCATTCACAGTGGCTCTCTTCGCCGCCGATTTGTTGCTAGCAACAGATTTCAAAATATTTAGCCTAGTGGAAATTGAATTCTTGACGTCACTTACATCATGCACCCAGTCAAGGCGAGGGTCCAACCAAAACCCGAGATACCTGACCTTATCCTTGGCTTTGACAACGGCCCATCCACTACGATAGACCCTGTAGCCTTGATGCCATGATGAAAAATCATGAGCTCTGTTTTATTGCTGGAAAGAACCAACCCACGGGCAGCCATCAAACGAGAACCGATAGCAACAGCTCTTTCAATAGTGGAAAGGAGTGCAGGTAAGTCACTCCCTGTCAACCAAACGGCAACATCGTCTGCGTTAAGTGACCACATTGACAGTAGCGCTCAAGGTAACAAGTACAGCATTAATGGCTACTGCAAACAAGGCAGGGCTAAGGCAGCTTCCTTGAAAAAGGCCCCTACAGGTAGTCAGCACCTTAGACCAGGAGCCATCAACTCTTGTTGCAAATTGCCGCTAACCAAGGAGAGCCAACACTGCCGGCCTAAGTTTTACTGAGACACCAAGGCTAACTATAGAGTGCTCCAGCCACTTAATGTCGACCATGTCATATGCTGCTTTTATATCGAGGAAGACAACAACCACATAGCAGTCATTAACCCAGGCCTCTCTGATGCCTGACTCCAGATAGAGCATGGCATCCTGCGCCTGCGCTCCTCTGTGTTTCTGAAACCCAAACTGGGCCTCATACAGCTCACGAGAGGCTTCGACCTGATACACCAGTCTGCTGATGAGCATCCTCTCGTAAACTTTCCGAGGGGACACGAGAAGGGCTATGGGTCCATAGCTGGAGACTGAAGTTCTCGGCTTGCCCCTACCCAAAACAGGAGTGATCACCGAGAAAGGCCACGATTATGGAATGGGGGCCCCATCATACAATCCTTGGAAGAAGTCAATCAGTTCCATTTGACCACTCGAATTTAAGTTCCTCATCTGTGTGTACGTAATACCATCGGTTCCCGGAGCTCTTCCTCAGCGGCGAGCACTAAGAGCAGCCATAAATTCGAGCATGGTAAGAGGCAGTTGGGCAGCACTCAAATCATCAGTTGAAGTTATGGGAGGGGGCAGGGGGGCCCTTCCGTGCATTGAACACCACAGCGAATTCAAACTGAATGCATCAGCGAGGCATGATCCGCAAAGGACTTCTCCGTTCTGATCAAACGCTAAGGTTATAGTAAGCCTAGAGTCTTGAGGCCAAACTAAAGCCCAAACACTGGAAACAGAAATGCCTTCGGTGACACGGTCACACAGCCTGCGACCGAAACTGGCTTTTTCTTTCCTTAAGATAAATTGTGTCTCGCTCACAATGCCAACATATTCAAACCACCTGTGGTCACAGCGACATCTTACAAAGTGTCGCCAAGCCTTGCGTCTGTCACAGACAGCAATTCTACAAGCTGGGATCCACCAAAGAGGATCAATACGTCTACCATTGGGGTTACAGTGCCGTCGGCTACTAGTAGGTCTCTTAATCCACTTACCAAACCACTGGGCAAATGTACCCGAGCAGACCACAGGACGGCTATTGCCACACAACCGCTAAGAACAAGGTGAGTTTACCAACCGATTGGACAATGCCACCGGGAGGTGGTCACTGCCACGAAGGTCATCCGACACCGCAAAGGAAAACAATGACGTTGGCTCGGTAGAGCCAAGAAAAAAGTCTAGGACAGACTCTTGAAAAAGTAAGCCGAAGCATCTGACAAAGGTGACTGAACCGTTCTGAATGACATCCAGTCCAAATTGGTCTAAGGAACTTACTAGCTAACAATTTCACGGTCATTGTTAAAGAAGCATTGTTATACAAAAGTTATATCTCGAACAACACTAGTACGCCTCCAGTAAAGTAGAAGTGGCTGTAAATCGCTACCTTATACTGGCCGGGGGAATTAAAGGTAGGCACGGCAAGTGGCTTGAAATACCGTCCCACATATATGCTATAGGACTATATATTAAAGGGTTCTGTGTTTATGACGTCACTTGCTCCCATATGGCCGCCCCCTGCGTTTACCAGGGGCCTGTTCCGCAATTAGCAGGAGAAGCGGTGTGCTTTGCATCTATCTGCAAGGCGCACTCTAATTGCAGCCGGGCGGCTATAGCCGAACTATATGCTCAACTTTGAGGCCTTTTTACAAGGTTTTGGTTTTTGATATGATAAAAGTCTAAAGTTTACAAAAATGTTTTAACATCAAGAACAACAACAATAACGAAAACAAATAGCACGACAAACGCGATACCAGCTTAGATGTACACCGCCAATTAACAGATTTTAACAAATTTTGCTTTGAGCGTTTGTGTTGACTAAGTTTAACATCAACATTTTGGCTTTTAACACTGGAGACTTAGACCAAACCTTATTTACCAATAAACGTCTCTATTAAAGTGTGTAAAAAAATACTGGCAATGGATTTACCACGCGTTTTGGGGTTGATGTGCGTGACAAAGTCTTTAAAAACACACATGTTCAAATCCAGAATTACTCATAAATAATAACATTTCACAACGGTGAATTTAAAGTGCTGTCAGACAGGCTGTTAATCAAGCTGACGTTAACTTTTGCCAACAGTACGCACAGCTGCTCGCACACATGGCAAAGAAAGCAGAAGGGTTGAAACCAGGAGCATAATGTCAGAATTTGAACCTCAAGTCAGTGTCAATGTAAATTCAAGTGGATAGGAATTTTAAGGTTGGGGTTGAGCACCTGTTCGGTTCGAATAATAGAAATCCACAATAACCCACAGCATAAAAACCAAGAACGTTGAAAACGACGTGTTCTATTGGCGCCCCCTTACGCAGATCTCGTTACACATTCAAGCCTTTGAGGAGACTGCACCGTTGCATGTTCGTGGTTACCGCTGCAAAAAAGCAATACACGATAGCAGCACCGTTTAGTACTTAACGTTTATTTTACAGCAAGCATTTGAAACGCTAGAACGAGAAATAATAACGACTAGCGCAGCTTAGATAGATTTTGGTTTTAGTGGGAAATGTCTGAATTCGTGAGTTGTCAGAAACCAGCCTTTGAGGCATACGAAGAGAGTTAAAGTATCGGTGAAGTGACTTTGGCAGCCACATGATCAGGTTTAGCCACTAGTCAACTATCCGTCATTGGTTACCACTGAGGTAAATAAGTGTTCAGGTCACGTAGGGGTGCCTCCACCACTTAAAAAAAACATTTCCACTTCCTATACCTTTAGGAATAGGGTCTTGGTACAAATTGGAGACATGTACGAGCAGTCAAACCGTGGTGAATGCAGAAAACAACATGTAAATCGGTCCACAATAGCGCGAGCTATGACCAAAACAGATTAGTACAAATGTTGGCTTCAAATGTGTGAATCGCTTTATTGCACGTAATAATTACAGTAAGGAATAGCAAACTTAATGAAATTGATAAGGGGTGCGGCTATTGTTAGTGCGTGTGTTTGTAACACAGGTTATGGCTCCCGCGCACTGGGTAGCCAGGTCGCGCGGCCAATGGTCGTCGCAGACAAAAAATACGGCGACGAGCCGTGCGGCCAGTCCGTTTTTCATCGATAATTCTCGATCACGTGGTGAAAAATGAACACGAAGCAAATGTGGTCGCCTGCACGCCGTCCGGGATCCCAGTGGCCGCTGCGACTGACTGGCCGTGGCGGCCAAGTGTGGGGTGCTACATATACCATAAGCATTCTCGTTGGCATCGGCGACCTGGTTGCACGGCATTGTCGCTTAGTGCACGGGGACCCTCGTGAGTGACGGAGCTACAACCCTCTATTTGCCTGTTGGCCTTGGGCAGAGCTTACCTTCTGGTGCCATTACGCGATGGGCCTTGGTTCGTTGGGACATGGGACCCTCATCTTTTCTTCCCGATGGTCCTGGCGTTTGTTAACTTGACTCCCCCCTCCCCTTCGGCTTGTTTGCGTCTGATGCCCTGGCACTTCCAGCTGGCACTTCCCGTTGCACTGGGCCCTTGGGGGCGACCAGTGGAATATTGTGGTCTTTTTCATTACGTAAGAATTTGTTATGCCATGTAAAAATTTCTATATAAAATTGTGTGAAGGACTTCCCACGCATGCGTGAACCTAAATTCTCATGGTAGGCTTTCCTTTGCTTTTTTTTCTTCTCTGCTCTACTTTTGCTCGACCAATGCGGACCGATTTAGGGTCTGCTCTTCTGGCCCTTTAAATTTAGGACTACTATAATGCTTAAGGAAAGCCAAAAAGGATTTTAGGCGAAAATCTATCAACGTCAACGTTAGAAAAGTGCAACGCCACGAGGTTCGACAGCCAAACCATTCGACCTTGACTACAAATTCATCCTTTAGTCGCACTATATATTTGGGAATCAAACCCGAATCGCCAGAATGGCAAAAACATCGGTAGTTCGATGGCAGAATGCTTGCCTGTCACGCGAGCGATCGGGGTTCAATTCCCGGCCGATGCACCAAATAGTGCACTAGAGGATGAATTTGTAGTCAAGGTCGAATGGTTTAGCTGTCGAACCTCATGGTGTCACACTTCTGATTAAATTTGAAGTGAACGGAAATCAGTTGACAACTGGCGTTTATTTTACTATGGCATAGGTAGAAAAAAGGAAGTCAAAAGGCTTGTCACGATCGACTTACAGCAATTCGGTGGTTGATGTTGATAGTATGTTCGCCTAAAATCTCTTTTTTTTTTGGTTTCCTTGAGCATTATAGTAGTCTTAAATTTAATGGACCAGCATAAGGCCAGAAGAGCAGACCCTAAATCGGTCCGCGCTGGTCAAGCAAAAGTAGAGAAGAGAAGAAAAAAAACCAAAGGAAAGCCTAGCACGAGAATTTAGGTTCATGCATGCGCGGGAAGCCTTTCACACAATAATATACAGACTCTTTTACATTGCATAACAAATTATTACATAATGAAAGAGGCCACAATATTCCAGTGGTTGTTTCCAGGGGCCCAGTGCAGCTTGAAATGCCTGTACTAAACAAACCTGAGTGCATAAGGACAGCAGATACAAGACAAGCCGAATGGGTCACGATGATAAACGCCGGGACGATGGGAAAGAAAATATGAGGGTTCCATGTCCCAACAAACCAAGGCCCATCGTGTAACGGTGCCAGGGGACAAGCTCTGCCCAAGCCCAAGAGGCATACAGAGGACTGACAAGTTCCGTCGCTCAAATGTAGCAAACTGACGTTAGATCTTGAACTACCTGTTGAAGTTCGAACGAACGTTGCAAAAATGTGATGTCTGCCATAGAAACCTATTGTCGACGTTGTGAGTGGTACCTCCATTCCTGGGAATCAGTAAACAAGAAAGAATAATAAATTCACTGAATGTGTAATGCTTGGTCACGATTTGCATATATTTAATGGGACCGCGGCCCGAAGCCATGCGCCCGCCACAAAAAGTACAACAATTAATGTATTTCATGCTTAACAATAGGCAAAGCAACAGTGACGATTATGGATTTACCAAAAGTGCTCAAAATGGCAACCTTCAACCAAAGAAGAACGATAATTTGGTAGGACATGAAGCACCAATAGACCATTTTTCGCTTAACACAACTTACTTCCGGGTCAGTCCAAGGATTAAATTAAGGAGGCAGCCATGTTGCGGGAAGGAGACGGTAATCTACAGTAAGGAGACGGCCATGCTGGTGTTAATGACGTCATATTACACCAGAAAAGCGCATCTATAAAAAGAGACTGCTGGCTTGCTCGATAACCGGAAATTCATTAAAAAAAACCTAATCTCTGTTTATTATAGTTTGCTTTTTTACTAAAGTAAATGCTTTATTTCGTCTGCTAGCAACATAAACAGAGAGATCTTATTTTTTTAAACTCCGTTTTGTGCAAATCCACTAGTCACGTGCTTCCTTGCAGCAACTTCTTCTGTTCAGGCTACTTTGGCGGATTTGGTGAATATGACGTTACACTACGGTCCCAATCAGTAAATTTTCATAAACACAATACTATCGGAAGTCAAGAATGAACCATCTTCTCTAGTCGCCCAATCTTTGCCTTCAACCACTATGTAGTCTTGTAGTCGCCTCTCCATGTAGACAAGGAGAGGCCTCATACACTGCTGCTCAAGCACTGTGAATGCTGTGCGGCAGGCCCAGTGCAACACACGTTTTTGTCTCGCATGTCTTAATGTAATCCACAAGATGAAGTCCCATGGTATCAGGTCTTGAGAGCGAGATGGCCACTCTACGGGTTCAGCACGACCAATCCAACGTCGTGGGAAGTGTACATTTAGCCATTCACGCGCACCTTTCCCAAAACGGGATGGCACGCCACCCTGCTGCATCCACAGTTTTCCTCCATTCCCCCAAGGGTAGACCATCAACAGATTCCTCTAACCAGTGCTCCCACTTCTCATTTACAGAATTTCCCCGAGTAAAGATAAAATTTTCCTTTTTTTCCCCTGTGTAAAAAAAAAATTCTCTTTTTTTCTTACTTCTATTATTGAATTTCCGTTCATTACACCACTAATTTTTTACTTTTCCTAATTAAAAAAAAAAAATTGTGAGTTCGTTTTAATGGCACAAGAGCACCACCTATTGACGCAAATTGAAAATAAAATTCAAACGACTACTTATTTTATTAGAACTAGTCTTCCTGCTGTTCCTGCCAGAAGTGAATTATATGGATGGACCTGTAAAAATTAGTACTTCCACAATTTTCGTGTTTCTAGCCTTAATAGTGCAGTGACACGACGTAGTATTATTGTGTATAACTCTATGCTGGAGCCTTAATGGGTTAGCTGCAAGGGGCACTGCAGAGAGAAACAGCAGGGCGTAATACTGAAGCCGATGCTGTGAAGAGTGATTTCTTAGACCTAAAACGCGCGATTTTCGTTGTTGGATAAAAAACGTTATTTTAAGCCTAAGAAATCCGCTCTTCCGTTTTTTTTCCCTCCATTTTTATGTAGTGCACCTTGTAGTTGTTTTCCAAAACCCATACTGGTGCCAATCTGGTGCCAATATGGCGCCAATATGGCGGCAAATGTCACTGCTCTATACACCAGCAACAGACGAGAAATAAACACTACCCAAATTGTAAATTGGGGTTGGGTTTGGGTTTAAAATGTGAACACGCATTAGTTTAACTTTATTATTCTTTATTTGTAGAACTTTCGAAATGGTGGGTCTGGATGGTGAGTCACTAGGGAAAATATTATTGAAACTTGCAAATAAAACACAGATTTTTCCAATATTTTCTCTTTTTCTTGTTTAATATTTTGTTTCCCTTTAAAGAGCATTTTTCCCCTAAATAGGGGAATTCCCTGTAAGTGGAAGCACTGCTTCTGACTCCGTTCGTAGAATCACATTCATATACCGTTTAAAGAGCACTCAACGTTCCTTCAAAAAACAAAGGTCCTAAATCCAGTCTTCGTAAACCCCATGCTACACATTAATGCGCCATCGCACCTGATGACATATTTCCCGCATCCAGCGTGGATTTACAGGCGACCAGAGTGCGCATTGTGCATGTTTACAATGCCGTCCCTTGAGAAATTTGACTAATCGGTAAATAACACGTTTCAGGAAGTTTGGTGTTGCTGCATGTGATTTAACGTCTAGCTGCAAAAGCTTACTCTCGGAGCACAATCATTACCAGTCTCTTATACGGATGGATGTGGTTAACAACAACCTGTTCAGATTTAAAAAAAAAAAAAAAACTAATGCTAGAAAGAGCACAACAATTAAAAACTCACAATGTTTCAGAATCCAATCTGTTCCGACATCAGGTTTGTATAAAACTAAGTCATAACACAAACAGCCGTGTCACACCCAGCATGTAACTAAAACCACAAAATTTAAAATTTAGAAGAATAAAACCCTCACCAGCATTCCCTTTCAGAAAAGGCAAATACGGGAGGTGAAACGGCAAACCACGTCCTTCCACCAGGGAGGCCAGGTGAGAAAGACGTGGATTATGCAAATTAGCGGCACCACGTGGGTTTCACGACAAGTGGGTTTCACCTTACTGGGATTGTTTTTACATATTTTTTTCTTTCAAACCTATTTAGTTTGTGTGTCAATAATAAAAAAATACTCCTTATATTTGCTTTCAGGAAGAAGGTGGTTATGCACCGAGGTTGGTGTGTTAAAATAAACAAAGATTCCAAATTAATTCTGGCTGTAGTGTTTTTTTTTAACTGCTTATGCATTTTATGCATAAAAGCACAAACTCCCGAAACGCCAGGGGCAACTTTTAGTAAAAGGACACACTAAGTTTTAGCGCATTTTTTCTGGGGAGTTTTTCCCACCTTTTTTTTTTTACCTCTATTTACCCTTTTCTTATTCGTTTTTGTGTTTTTAGGCATTGTTAGGCCTTTTTAAGCCTTTAAACTATTTTTTTAAACACTGTTTTCGAAAGCACGAACGGAAGAATCGCAACGGAGACGATTTCACATTTAAAAAAATTCAGATTATGGACATTTTTCACATACCGAGTAGGTGTCCAGAATCGGAACGATAATCCATTCTCTTATAAGTAGTCCTCAATGTGAGTTCGAAAATTAAGCTATTATACCTGTATTTGAATTAGAAATGTTCTGTACATACTGCTAAAGGTAAACGCAGCCAATAACGGCCAAGCTGACAACACTTTAAATTATATGTGATGAATGTTTGTTATTTAAAGGGATATTTCAGCTTTGAACACCTGTTGTATGTTAATTGGCCTTCAAAACTGAACTATATACTCTCTTTAAATAACAAACATCCACAACAGATAATTTTAAAGTTTGTAATTTGAAGCGTTGTCAGCTTGGCTGTTATTGACGTATACCTTTAGGTACACCTGCATGAGTAACATAACGAACTCAAATGACAAAGTGGCGTAAATACGCTTTAGAGTAAGAGTTGAAAGAGCTACAGGAGGAACTTCCTCTTACATTCAGCGCTGAATCAAGTAATACTAACTTGCTTAGACGAAACAGTAATTGGAAGGGCTGAGGTGGCAGATGGTAAGCACTACCGTCTCAGGCGCGGCATGTCGCAAATGCAAGCCTGTGCTTAGGCCTTTCTGGAAGAGACGAGCCCAGCAGGAAAAGCTCTTGCGCTCAAGTCGGCTTAGAGTCCAGTCACTATGGAACCTAAAATGGCAAAGATCGGGAAAAAATGTAGAAGTCCTGAAGCGTAGACACTTTAATTCCTAAATCACATACTAAAAGTCTCCACCCACCGGAGGTGAGCTCCGGCCGCCATCTTGGAAAATGGCGCCCGAAAAACACTTTTTCTCGCATAACTTCTGAAAACGGTTAATCCAATCGGAAAAATAGTCCAGAATACGAAATGTTCACTGTAAAGTTTAGTACAAAAAAGATCATATACACTTTGCCCGACCGAGCAATCGTTAGGACCAAAAAAAAAAGTAATGTAATGTTGCGTTAATTTCGTAACAAACACCTATTACAGTAGGTCGGGTTAGCACTTCATTTACGCACTTTCTGTGTAAAGCATGAAATTTGGTATGGATTCACATGAAGCGTTGTTGGAAAAAAATAGCTGTGATAGCAAGTTTAAAACTCTCCCTGAGGAGCGCAATGGAGTGACTTACTACCCCCCCCCCCCAAAAAAAAAACACTTTTTGTGGCTTTAACTTCTTAACCGTCAACAAATCAATAGCATAATGTTAAACAAGAACGATCAGCACATAATTATGAACAGAAACGGTGATCTTTAGCATAAGAGCTACAAATGAACGCCAAAATCGTATTTCAAGTGTATCACCTTTAATTCGTGCGAACACTCCCTTTTTAATTCCACGTGTCACACGTCGAATTAATGCGGTTGTGGCCAAAAAACGGGGGTAGCCGATTTATGTCAGCGATATCTCCTCAAAAACCAGACACATTTGTTCAATTCTGATCCGACGAAATTCAAGTATGCGGGTGGGTGACTTGCAGTGCGCCAGTACACAAGGTATTATGCTATAGTTAATTTAGTTAGGGCCGGTTTAGTTGGCTAACCTCTAAAAAGATCTCTGATCGAAAAAGTGTCGTCAAATAGTACACGATTAGTGGCTGACGTGAGCGCTTCCTCAGCGTAAAGGTGTGCGCACAACGCGGATCATACGAAAAATTGCGGCGTGTAACTGCGCATTTCGGCAAGTCAGCTCTTCAACATTGCGGTCGGTTAGAGGCTATCGTGTAATTCGAGAAGGCTCATCTCTTATGGCGCAGAACAACACAAAATGAGTCATCACTTACCTTTGCGGTGATCTGGATGGTACACCGAATTTCTATGATTGAATCTGGACGGTACAATGAATGCGATGCTCGTATAAGACTTTTACTGCGCCATCTTCGCTGCTTTTCGGGTGCGATATATTACAGTATTTTATTACGCGTATTTGTGGTGTTGTTTCCTATTGAACGAGTAAGCAAAGCGAATGATGTCCTGTTTTCACAGTGGCGGACTGGCCAGAGGGAGGGAAGGGCGGGATATTCCTAATGGCCTCTGACTTTCAGATTTGTTTAAAATCCGTAACAGGAAGACTCACGTAAGTTTTATTGGTTCGACATTAGTTTTAATCACAGATTTAAAATTACAAATAATAATAATAAAGATAATTATAAAACGCTAGTAAAATAAGTACTTTGTATTGAGTAGCCAACAAAAATTGGCCACATGAAATTGCATTGTTATATTCAATGTGGACTTTGTCACAATTTTCGTGTGAGTATTTTAACCTTTGTTAATACACCTAAAAAGTGTAAATAAATTTAAAGTATAGTCAACCTCACGTACCCTCAGCACAATATGATTTTTCCTACTCCCCCCCCCCACCAAATTACCTGCTGAATTTATGAAATATGGTATTCGAAGATTTAAAAAATGTAAAAGTCTGATGAACAAGAACAACAATTGTTTTTTTTTTAAGAAAACCAATATCAGCGTCCGATGAAAACTTATCTGGTCAGTGATTGCATCGTCGCACACAAGATTCTGGCTCATTTGCCGTATCGTAGTGGCAAACGTTACGAGACAATTTTTTTTAATATAATGTGCAATATAGTAGATATTCTTCAGTGCACCATGCATTTAGATTTTTAAGTAGTGTCCTGTTGGTATGTCTGCCGTCCCAACTTCATACGTCAATTACAGATATTTTTTATTCTACCATATGACACGTCGAATTACTAATGCAGTGTTAGTGCATCTTGTTCAATAGGTTGTTATGGTGATTTTCGGGTTCAAAGTGCCCTTGCGAGCCCTCGAATAGCTCCAAGTCGACTATTTTAGAAATTTTGAAAGGTGGAGACGTTTTCTTTCCAGCAATCGTAACCAAAATTGTTTAGATTAGAAACGAACGTCCTATGCACATTTAAAGGGTGAAGTGGTAATGGCGTAGCGGCGAAAGCATATGATGATTTTCGAATTCAAACTGCCCTTGCGAGCTCTCTAGACCACAATGAGCATGGTTAGGATATTCTGAAAATTTATGATCTGCTTTCTGTCAATCCTAACCAATACCGTATAGAATAGACAACAGACATAAATACAAATACGAGCATTACAATGGCAGTTTAAAATCGAAAATGAGATTTCGGGTTTTAAAGGGCATTTAAAATGGATTTCGGCTTTAAAATGGCTTTTAAAATGGATTTCGGTTTTTCACCGCGGTAGATCTCAGCAAGTACTTATCAGCGAGTACTTATCGGCGAGTCTTTTTCTATTCCTTCTGTCGTCATTAGTGGAGTCCCACAGGAGTCGGTGCTGGGGCCTCTGTTGTTTGTTATTTATCTAAACGATCTTTACTGCAATCCCTTGAATGCCCACCAGTTGAAATTCGCGGATGATCTGAAGTTGGGTGCACCTGAAACTGATTACTTAGCACTGAGAATGAGATTGACTATGTTCCTGAGTGGAGTGATGACTGGCAGCTACCACTTCCAATTCAGAAATGCCAGACTTTTCATGTCGGTCGTCTAAACCAAACCCTCCAGTATCATTTAAAAGACCAACTGCTATCTGATGTACGTACACGAAGTACATGACTTTGGAATCTGCTTAAGCTCTAATCTTAAGCCATCCGTACACTGCAATTAGATCGTTGCCTAAGCTTTTCGGCGACTAGCCATTGTGAACAGTTGTTTCACCGCTCGTAATATCACAATAAAAGTGTGTGTTTTCAAGGTGTCTGTGAGTAATTTGCTGGAGTACGCAAGCCCAGTATGGTCTCCTTCTCTATTGGGAGACATCGACAGGGTCATAACATAACATTTATTACGACATGCGATTATCACACATCAGGCTACAATCCCTAGAATTACGTAGACTGCAAGGTAATATGCTTTGACCTATAAAATTATTCAGGGTTCTTTGCCAGCAGACTTACCCTTCTTTGACCCAAGCCCTTGTATGGCCACCAGGGATCACTCACAAAAATTGATGGTTTCAGCGGGAAGGCGGGAATGTTGGATGAGCTTTTGTTTGGTGAGAGTTGTCCCAGCCTGGAATTGTCTGCCTGAGCATGCAATGCAGTCGCATTCTGCCGAACGCTTTCTAATTGAGTTCGGCAAGATCAACCTTAGAAATTTCTTAAAGAGACCTGAATTTGTCGCAATGCAGCACATTATTAATTTTAAATTTATCCTGGCTAGGACCAGAGGTAAGTGGTTTACCCTTCTGGATCCCTACTACTTTGTGGTTAAACATATTTATTATTATTAATATAAATAGCCGCCATGCCATTACAGCTTCACCTTTAATCGTGCATAGATTGGTCCCAATCTAAGCTAAACAATTTCGGTTAGGATTGATGGAAAACTTCGATCCCTATCTTTCAGAATATCCTAAGCAATTCCATTTCGTGCTATGACAGAGCTCGCAAGAGCAATTTGAATTCGAAAATCATCATACGCTTTCACCGCTGTGCCATTAACTCTTCATCTTTAAGATCGCCCGCGCACTAGGCGGCCAGTGGTCATCGCGGCCAAAAAAACACGGCGACGTGCCGCGCGGCCACATCCGTTTTTCACTGATAATGCTCAATCACGTGGTTAAAAATGAACACGGAACAAGTACGGTCGCCCTGTGGACGCCTGCACGCCGCCCGGGATCCCACTGGCCAAGAGGCGCGTTGCTACATATACCGTAAGCATTCTCGTTGGCCGCAGCGACCTGGCCGCGCGGCTTAGCCACTGTGTGCGCGAGAGGCCTTAGTGGGCGTAGAATGGTCCCTTCAAGCTAAACAATTTTGGTTAGGTTTGATGGAAAGAACGGATCACAACCTTTCAGAATATCCTATGCATGTCCATTTTGGTCGACTAGAGAGCTCGCGAGAACGTTTGGCATTCGAAAATCATCGTAGACTTTCGCCGCAACGCCATTACCACTTCACCCATTAATTGAGCATAGGACGGTTCCTACCTAAGCTAAACAATTTTGGTTACGTTTGATGGAAAGAATACGTCTCCACCTTTTAGAATACACAAAATATATCCACTTTGGGCTATTCGAGGGCTAGCAAGAGCACTTCGAGCCAGAAAATCACTATAACAACCTTTTGAAAAAGGGAGTGTTTGAACGAAGTAAGAGTGATGCTTGAAATACGATTTTGGCGTTCAGTGGTAGCTTTTACGTAAAAGAGTCCATAGTGCTGATCGTTTTTGTTTCACATTATGCTTTTGATTTGTTGACGGTTTAGCAGTTACAGCCAAAACTCAGCTTATATGTAATAAACTGTATATTGAACATTTCGATTGGATCAACCGTTCAGAAGTTATACGAGAAAAACTGTTTTATGGGCACCATTTCGAAAATGGCGGCCGGAGCTCACTTCCGATGGGGGTGGGGACTTTGAGTACGTTCTTTAGAACTCTTTCAGTCAAGTGTGTGCAAATTTTTAGGAACTTCTACACTTTTTTCCACTTTATGTGCAAAATTGACTGGACTATCAGGCGGTACCAATTGAAAATTCCTAGGATCTTTTACATGTCACAATCGATATGAGCACGAAGAACAGCAGGGTCCTTTTCTCGCCGAAAACGCCAGGGGTAGTTGACGTCAAGATCGACCCTGGGACCTCTTGCACATGAGACAGTCGTGCTAACAATTAGGCTCCCTTGCGTTGTGTACGACCGATTCGCCGAATTCCATTTCGCCGAATTTCATTCAGAGTTTTAATTTTTGCCGAATTTCATTCACAGTTTTAATTTTCGCCGAACCCTGTCTCGCCAAATATTTTTTTTCCAAATCACGTGCCTCGCTCGTGCTACCGCGCTCGCTGCGGCTAAACATACAACATCAGAAACCGCAACTAATCACAAATTCCTTCCAGTTAGGAATGGATCTGTAACATCACTAACGCCAAATTTTTAAAGAATTATTTGATTCGGCGAAACGAGATTCGGCGAAACGGAAATTCCCCTTTTGCCTTTAGTTTAATACGAGTTTAATTTTCGACGAAACGGGAAACATTTTCGGCGAAACGGGTATACACCCCTTGCCCCATTAGTAATGTTTACTGTCGGGATAAAAAACACTAGTTATTTCCTCACTGCAGTCCCGAGATGACTTAGCAGTTGAAAAGGCCGTAAATCCGAATATTTTCTTCGTATCAATGCTCTTCAACACCAACCATTCGGCCAGAAAATCACTATCAAGTTAAAAGGACATTCCTCCAAGCGCCAATTTTCTCGATCCTCCACATCAAGTACGGCCGGCCCCAAAGGTCTATTTCCTTACCGTTAATCAATCCCTTGGTAAAAATCCGCTTTAAAAAGTGGCATCTAGAAAATTTGCTGTTGAATAATTGTTAACTTTATTTACTGCGTCCCGCAGTATATCATGCATTGCGCGCTTACAATAATCATGACGTTTTATCTCTGTGCGTGCATGTACTAATTTGCTAATAATTACCATGAGATCAAAAATCTAAAAGCGTAATGCGTTAAACATTAAAATTAATTATGCCAATAGATCGTCGAAGTAAAATTATAAGACACTAGCCTAGAAAATTATAAATTGTGATGCTAAAATACAAGAATCATCCGGTTTGTGACGACACTATTAATGCGTTCGTGCTGGTTCGTCTATTAGGCACAATGCCAAATGAGACAGTAGCTTCGTTCTTCACTGCGAAGAACGGAGTTACTATCTCAGATGACCTTGGTGTTCTATTTGCACGGAAGGCGATCAGCGTGAGCTGTTATAAGGCAGGCGGAAGGTTATAAGGTAGGCCGGGTGTCTCTTTAATTCATCCAAACTCGTCCTGCTGGAGACAGTGTGGCTAGACACTTCATGCTACGCGTGATTTGTTGCTGTGTCATCCACCAGTACCTTCCAAATCCACAAACACAACTCGGCCAGTTCCAAAGAGCGAAAGTGACATCATCTCCAGATGGATTTATCATTCACGTCAAAAGGTGACGTCGCCTTCGCTCTTTAGACAGGAAGAAGGGGAGAGGGGAGGCAGAGGATGGGAGGAAAAGGGGAGTATTCCACGAAGAAAAAATTGCCTGTCGCATTCAACGTTTAGGCCGCACCTACCGAAAAATGGGAAACAACCACGGGCGAAACAAACCCCCAATTACGAGTTGTATTCCGAATTGAAAATAAGCAATAAGCGCATGCGCGAGATGTTTTCAACATCTTGGGAAAGCAACAAGTGACTGACAAAAACTATCTTTACTTAACTAGGTTCTTGTGGTATTTTCAACGGGGAATACAACGTTGCATTAAAAACAAGATGGAGGGACCAAGGTGAAAAATTGTATGATAATACCATACGTGGTAAACTATCAGTTGTATTTTCATGAATATCATCAGTGCAATATTTCCAAAGAATGGCTATGATAAGACCAACTGTATTCTGCATATATTTGCAACCCTTTTCAGCAAAATGAGCAATCTTGGAATTCGTTAATGGATACACGAATCTGCAGTAAAATGTGTATAAAGAAACAAAGCCACAGGCGAAATTTTAGGGCCTCTTGCTAAAATTGTAAACTTGTTTTACGCTGTAGCATTACTTAGACATGTTGTCAGACTAATTTTAGTTCATTTTATCTGTTTTTAGAACCCGTTTTAGAGCCCATGTACTTCATTACGGCACCTGTTTAGTGGTTAACTTGATAGCCGTTATGCAAGATGTTTTTACCTTTTTACCGCCTCTGATGAAGGTATCGCAAAATTGTATATTGGACCGAAATATTAGTTATTATTGCATTTCGCCTGTGCTACAAGCTTTGTTTCTTTATACATTGGAATTCGTTGCGAACTCATAATAGAGTTCGTTGCGAATAGAATTCGTTGTAATAGAGTTCGTTGCGAACTCTACATAATCTTTTTTTTTTTCAACTGAAGTTTAAATAGACCTTTCAGTGGCGTTAATGCAAAATTAAAAACGGAATAATTTGATTAGCTCACTAGCCTTGTGTTATGTGCCTCAAATATACCTAAAAAAAAAATTGACAACAAGCCAATGCATATTTGGTAAGCAATTAAATCTAAATTTCATAGGGTCCTTTGGAACACATTTCACAAGTGTTCATTTGAATTTTAAAAAAAATTGAAAGAATTGATGAGAGTGAAAGGCAAGTTTTTTTTTTTTTTAATGTTTCTAGTCTTTTATTCATGACTATAGTGGAAAGCACGAACTAAGTTCTGGAAGCAGCGTTTGTGTGAGGTCACAAACGGTCGGAAAACTAGGAGGCTCCACTAACTACACAGCATTAGAAAATGAAAGACCCAGGCAAATCTTCCCCTGTACGCCAAGAATCCCAAAAAATTCTCTTAAAGGGAAACCCGGCCTGCCTTATAACTGCCACGCGCAGATCGCCATCCGCGCATTTACCAGCGCCGAGGTCGGCTGCAGGGGTGGTAGCTGCGTTCTTCGCAGCGAGGAACGGAGCTGCTGTCTCGGTTGGCTTTGGGAATAGTACACGAAATAGCATCAAGTTAATGATTGTGTCGTCACCAACCGGAATGATTCTCGTATTTTAACGTCACCATTTAATTTTCTAGCCTTGTGTCTTATAATTTTGCTTCGGCGATCTACTGGAATAATTAGTTTTAATTTTTACCGCATTAGACTTGATCTCATGGTAATTATTAACAAATTAGTACATGCAGACACAGAGATGATACGTCATGATTATTGTAAGCGCGCAAAGGATCATATACTACAGGATGCAGTAAATAAAGTTAACAATTGTTCAACAGAAAATCTCGTAGACGCCACATTTTAAAACGAATTTTTACCAAGGGATTGACTAACGGTAAGGAAATAGACCTTTGGGGCCATACTTGATCGACAAAAATGGCGCTGGGAGGAATATCCCTTTAATTGGCCTGATAATGCGTAAATACTTTTTTGGAAACGACATTTTTTATGAATACTGCATCTGTTATTTTCAACTGATTTCCCTTGATGTGGGCCACACAAATTGTCGATGATGAACACATTGAAGTCATTGTTTGAACCCCATTGTGTCACCTGCCTCCTTTTAAGACAACAGCAGTTGAAAAGGACGTTAATTCGACACTTGCCTTCTTTTCATCCTCCCTCCCTTTCTTCGCCCTGTCTTTCCTCTCTCCTCCCCCACCTTTCTCTTCCCCTCCTCTCCTCCCCCTCTTAATCTTCTTTCTTCTCCTTTCCTCCTCTCCTACCCCGCTCCTCCCAACTCATCCCCTGATCTTCCTCCTCCTCCTTTCCTTCTTTTTCCTTTCTTTTATTTTTGTGTGGGATATATATTGTGCACCGCAATTTAACCATTCTTTTGCTTTTTCTTTTATTTATATTTCATTTGGCACCCTCACCGCCCCCACCCACATTCGCCGCAATACAGTGATATAGCTACCAAGCGATACGTTTCCCTCCCTCCCCCCCCCCCCCGTTCCCCAAACCTAATTACCCCTCCCAATCATGTTAAGCACTTTCTTTTAGTCCTTTTAAAGGCGTCTTTTTTACTTTTTCTTCTCCTAGATGCAGCACCGTAGAATCTTCGAGCAATATAAAGAAATAGCGGTAAATTAAAAATGGAACAACACGTTCTAACTAAAACAAGATCACGTGACCCACATCAGCCTATTGGATGACGGAGAATCTGGAACGTGGGTGCTGTGTTTAGAATATGGGCAACGCTGTAGCTTTTTGACGCGCACCCAGCGTTAGCCATGGCGCCAGAAGGAGAGAGGGTCAATTTTGCTAGGTAAATCCTATCGGAAATACTAGGTTCTTTTATATGGGCAACGCTATCGAAATGGTGAACAGGCGCCTTTAAAGTTTAAGTAACCGACTCATTCTAATGAAGCGTAATCATTCAGTAATAATTATTTAGTACAGTTATTATTAAAAAGCTGATCATTTAGTGTTACCTTTAACAGCAAAAGGGAGCAGTTTAACACTTTTTATTTAGAGCATAAACAGCTCGTAGCTATGCGTTCTATTCCTAAAACTAAACTCAGACTGACACAACATTAACATTACAATATTCATGTATAATGCAGTACCAAATCTTCCACGACAATACCATAGCGTACAGAACTACACCACATATTTATCACCATATCTGTTGCACAACTCTACCAGATGCTTTACAAAACGTAACTATAGCACGAAGGAGAGTACAGCTGGGGTGCCTGGTGCCACTCCAAGCACCTGCTGCAAACTGCTGGCCATACTAAACCTTCCAAACAGGAACTCAGTGGCGGATCTAGACTGATGGCTTTATCGGATCATCAGTGGGACTCCGAGCTAGCCGCCAGTAGAGCCATGGGGGACACCAGAACGCCCCAAATTGGAGTGTGTGGGGGGGGGGGGGTGCCTGCACGGCAGCTAAAAGAAGAGTTCAGTCAAAAAGAAAATGCTAGACAGATTCCGTCTCACCGCGCTGACACGCAAAGGGTTGTAACTTTAAGCATTATCCTAACGGACTTATAACCTACAGCTAGCTAACAGCGCACACATTCCGTGGTAACAGTAATTTACGACGTGCACCGCATTTCTTCCCTACTTGTCGCCCTTGTTCTTCATTTCACCACCCTTCCATAACCCGGGAGCGTGTTTCACGTCCTGTGGCCTTTTTCTTCGCACTGAATCGTACTGCACCTATTTTTTGTCTTTTAAAGCCTTGTAGTCTTTTTTTGCGTGTGTAGTTGCCCTCCTCCTATACTCCTCATCCCCACGATAATTCCTCCCTACTTTTTAAATTTTTGAGCCCTGCTCTCTTCTCCTTTCCTCCCACTCCCTCTCTTCCCCACACCCCTCCCCTCCTGCCCCTCTCTCCCCTACTCTACTCCCTCTCGTCCCCACACCCCTCCCCTCCTGCCCCTCTCTTCCCTACTCTACTCCCTCTCTTTACCTGCTCTTATTCTTTCCTCCCACTCCCCTCTCTTCCCCACAGCCCTCCCCTCCTACCCTTCTCTCCCCTACTCTACTCCCTCTCTTTACCTACAGCTCTCTTCTCCTTTTCTCCCCGATCGCTCCTCCCTATTTTTCTTACGTTTGTACTGAATCGTACTGCACTTTGTTTTTGTGTCTTTTAAGTCCTGTAGCAGGTTTGCATCCTGATGGTAGCCTACATCCTCTGATTCATTTCACCAGGAAAAAAGGAGATTTGTGTTTGTTCGCTCCTGATTTCACCATCCTTCATTAATTTCTGTGATACGGAAGCAGAAGACCTGTCATGTGGCCTGTCGTTTTTTGAAGCTTGATTTACCAATCAAGCTTCTACACGCTAGCGCAAGCGAGGTTGGCGCCATATTCC
This sequence comes from Lithobius niger, assembly GCA_023313725.1. Lineage (NCBI taxonomy): Eukaryota > Metazoa > Arthropoda > Chilopoda > Lithobiomorpha > Lithobiidae > Lithobius > Lithobius niger. Next base: position 8,243 of record JAHWFP010016611.1, on the reverse strand, counting down.
TCCTTATCATCGGATCGTCGCTATTACCAATATATTTACTGTAGTGATTACCACAGGGCCTCGTCACAAAATACGTGTAGAACAGCGGTTTTAGTGGTTGTTGTAGTTGTGTTGTGTTTTTGTCCAGCCAAGTAAAAGTAGGATGCTTGTTAACTGAAACTGCATACCGTTATTACCCTTCCCGCCACACAAAAAAGATTGTATGAATTTCTTTTTTGGGTGGAGGGGTGGGGAGGCGTGCGGGTCCCCCACCACTGCAGCAGTCCATTGCACAATACAGCCTTGGCTTCCAAATTTTCCACAAGTATACCATACAAAATCAAGCTTCATAGATGAAGTTATTTTGTTTTTTTTTAAAACTTAATCCTAGTGCGCATTTTTGTGTGTCGTTAAGCCTTATAGCAGGTCTGCATCTGTAGTTGCCCTTCCCCTCCCTCTATATTCCCTCTCCCCTCGATTGCTCGTCCCTACTTCTTTCATTTTGTAATGAATCCTAGTGCGCATTTTTGGGTCTTTTTTGTGTCTTTCTCATCGATAGCTGCGTCACAGTAATCGACGAAGCGTTGCTTTCTCTGACATATACGTAAGATTTTTTTTATCTGCCTTTTCACTCAACCCCAATTACGTTACTTCATGAAACCAAGTACAATGCAACATGCAGAAGACTTTGCTGCATAATCTGCATTTATATGACTCTTCAACAACTTGCTTTATTATTTATTTAGTGTGTTTACTGGTTTTGATGCTGGGATTTTCTGCTTGGATTTTTCCAGCTAATTGTCCCTCTAGCCGTCTACTCATAATCATCCTCACCTTCACATGGAGGTGACGATGGGCTATTCGGCTGCCATTAGGTGACGGAGGGAGGCCGTTTCGGTCCATGTACATTGTACATGTTTGTAAAGATATTGTTATTTGGAGCATTGTTGTTACTGCATTGCTTCATCATTGGTTCTCCGACAATTTTTTTCTTACCTCCCTTAGGGAAAATAGATTTTCTGAAAGCACTAACTTATTCGAAAGAAACGAATATTCGTACGGACGAATTGATCCGTTTTTGAAACTAACCAAACATTTTAAGACTAGTTATAAAGAGGTTCAGTTTAGTGGAGAGCAGACCCGCGGATTTTCGAACGTTGAAACCTCCGACCACTACAGAGCCGAACGAGTTGCCAGAATAGATCAGAAAAGCTACGATAGATACTGAATGACCCCTCGTCATCTCGTACATGCCCTGACTGGCAAACCTGTCATAGACTATGTGTTCCACTCCACTGCTGACAGTTTGGTTGATACACTAACGGAATAAAAAAAATGTACACGGATCGCTGTAAATTATACAGTATATCTTAGAACTCCCATTCCACCTTTGATTATATTTTACATCATTAAGCGGTTGATATCGGTTGCTGATAACAACATACTCCAATAGGAACTTGATTCACCTCCAATTGGAAATACATAGTAAATGATCCCGCTCGCCTGCTGAAGGGGGGTGGGGGAGGGCCGGACCTTCCCAAATGAAGCTAACAAGGTAGTGGATACCTCTGTAGACGGGATGCACGATTTCATTCTATCATACCTGAGTAAATGGCGCATCGAATACAAAATGTTGTTGGGATGGGGGGGGGGGGGAGGTGAACGGTAAAATTTGCGACTGAAACCCGACATTTGTTGCTATTTTCTGTGTTTACCTGCAATTTTTTTCCGTTTCGCCCCGTCTCCCCGCGTGAGATGTATTTTTTTTCCATATTTTTGTTGGGGGGGGGGGGGGAGGCAGGAGTCGCACACCCCAGAGGACCAGCCCCTCTCTTATTTTTCTCCCTTGTCTTACTGGTTAACAGCTTATTTTGAAGGACTTGGTCAATACTTCTCAGCGCGAAATAAATTACGGAGCTCGCTGTCGTTTCGGGATTTGCCTCAGCGAAGTTCCTGTGACAAGCAACTCGATCTATTAAACTGACACGTTGGTTCGTACTGAATAGAATCCGCGTAAGTTAGTGTTGCAGTTGGTTCACTTCCTTATTTCCGTCATAACTGCTGAAAGACAGTGCGATACTAGTGAAACATTGTTGCCATAGCGTTTCTATAAAATATAATCAAAGCAAAATAAGAATGACGCCGGGTTCCTACCATATATCATTCGTCTTTGCCGGGTTTCACTCACACTTCAGTGACACAGCTTACTTAACCGTTGTAGGTTAGAATTAAATACGGGCCCCGAGAAATCCCTCATTTTCTTTGAACGCACTCCCGTTTTATCTACTTTGGTAGACATAATAGCTTAAAAATTCCGCGAGGGGCGAGGTACAACTTGGTGTGGGGGGTGGGAGCACGGAAAAATGTTGGGGGCATCGCCCGCCCACGCCTCGTGTAGCGTTGCACCGTTTTGTTGCCTTCGTTGGGGGGGGGGGGGGCGGGTAAGAACGACGTACTACTGAAGGGGAGGAGAGGGGTTGGGCAACTGACGATTGATGACGAGGATGGTGGAAAATTGCCAATTTAGTGGTGATGTAATACTTGAACGTTCTCTATATTGTAAATGGTAATTTATAAATTTTTCATACATTACTCTCGGTTGACTATCCTGTATGGCTCAGTTTCGCAGCATGAGTTCAGACGTGTGTAAATGTTGCACGGGATTGCTACATTCACTCTAACTTGTGTAAATGTCGCAAAAAATATTTCGTGCAGGATGCTCGAAATTAGTGTGGAGGTATGTCCTTTTAAGACTAAGATTTTTTAATGTTGGGGAGGAGGGGCACCTCTAAATGGAGTAGAAGCGATTGCTCCTCAGTTCTGTTGTGATTGTTAGGCATAACGGAGCTGAAGGCATAAGTCGGGCTTGGTATCAGAGTATCGGGATAAGAAAGCTTATGGGAGTTAAGACTAAAAGTAGGCTTAATATAGGAATATCGATCCTGTTTTGAGTTAGATTATCGGTTTATATTGGGAGATTTGGGGCAAGGCTTAGCTTAAATCAGGCACTAATATAAAGGACCGAAAGAAAACCCATTGAAGGAGGATTTGATGCTACGAGAGGTGGGATGGGAATTTAATGCTTTTCGCCGGGAGGTACTGTTTCTAAACTAGAGGGATGTCTGAGGAAGTGAGGAAAACTGTTTCTTAACTCGAGGAGACTGATCCAAACTCCTCCCACGTGACGTCATGGAGCTGAGATGTTGCTGAGGAAAGTGAGGCAAGTTTTTTCTCACTCACTCACTGATCCAACATGGTTGCCATCACGGATTAGTAGCCGAGATGGTGGTGTTTCTAAACTGTAGGAAGTGAGATATGGAAAATGTCTAAATTTAGAAACAAATTCCAATTAAACATAGATTAATAACCATTTGTATTATGTTCTTAATAACATTTCTCTTGCTGAAAATAGATGTGGCAGCGATTATTGCTAATTTTTCTAATGTTGAGAACGACAAGTGAGGCAGTGGTGTTTCTAAACTGATCGGTTTTGGTGACGTTGAGGGGCGTGGCTTAGAGGATTCCATCTCACTCTTCCCTCTAGTTAAGAAACACGCCCGGAGCAAACCAGATGTCGGGAAGCCTGGTTCGTTAACAGTGGTTGCGGATTTGATATTTGACATTGGCATGTGGTGGGATGGCAGTAATTACATTACTGTTGTGTGGGAGTAAACCAGATGTCAGGTTACCTGGTGCGTTAACAGTGGTTGTACATTTGGTATTTGATATTCGTAATTCAATTTTTTTAAACATTACTGATGGTTCAAAAGGTTTAAAGGGTTTTAGCGATAACCACTCCTGGTCATCTACCGACGAAGTCCTAAGGCCCTACGTTACGCCCTAGGCACTGATAGTACGTTGATTAATAATCGACCTAAATTGGACATGATTGTTGACGAGTCCACTGTTCAGCCGAGTCCTTGAGTGAATTCAATTTTTTTAAATATATTTCTTTGAGCCTTAAGTCAACCGAAGCAATTTAATGCTTGTGTGGCTGAACTGGCTCAATTTTGAACATTACCAGACTTTTTTGAGAGAGGAAATATCAGGTGAAGGGAGGGGCAAACCCGGAGATTTGAACCGAGAAACCTCCGATCATCGTAGGGGCCGAAAGATTGTCTTGAATTGGCCAAAATAAGTTCCCATAGCTGCTGAAGGAGAGCGATAGCCTCTCACGCTACCCTGGCCCGCAGTCCTGGCGAGGACTTTGCCAAGGTCCCTTTCCCAGCGTATTCGACCAGAACAGACCCGCAAACCTCCAGCAACCATGCTGAGCTCTCTCACCGCTCAGCCACGATTGAGTGACATCGCTCTCGTCGTTTACTTAGGGCAGAAAATACCAGAAGGGATTGCCCAGGTAGCGTTGTTACCATGGCAACGACACTAGCCTTCGCCAATGTTGTAGTCGGGAGGGAGCGCGCAGGAGCGGCGCTCCCTTACTTTTTTTTTTTAAATAAGATATTGTGCGATTTTCATCCCAGGGAGCCTGCTTTCAAGGCAGCGACAGCCGACCGGAGCGATACGCGAACTATATCCAGAAGTGTAGTGGTAAACTATATAGTGGCGGAACTGTGGTTAGGAAATATGATACTGGAAGGGGGGGGGTTAAAACTTCCTAACAACCCACGCACGCGTGTGCCTTGCCAGGCTTAAGTCGGAAATAAAGTGAAAGGTGCTTGGTTTAGTTTTACTGATTGTTGGTTTCCCTGTTTAACAGTTTTGCTACATTATGTCAAACCTATATACAGAGGTAACTTCAAAATTGGGGCCCGGAGGCGGTAGTGCAGTGGATGCCCCCCTTAATAAAAATATAAAAAAATGCAGTTGCCACAAAAGGCAAGAGCGCAGTAGAAGCCCCCCCCCCCTTTTTCATGAAAAAAAATGCCGTTTTTGCTACGCAATGCGACAGCCCAGCCTATTTCATAAAAAATTGCAGTTTTTACCACATAAGGCGAAAACCCAGTGGAGGCCCGTCATTTAAAAAAATGCAGTTTTTGCCACAAGGCGAGAGGCTAGTGGAGCACATTCCCCCTCCCCCTCCCCCCCAACACAAAAAAAAACAATTAAGTTTTTGCCACACAAAGCACTTCACGGACTAAAACAATAGCTATACTTTCTGATATTTTGTGATTATAAATAAAATTTTTAATTGGGGCCAGTGCGGGGGGGGGGGGGGGGGGGGCAAGGTCGGTGGGCCTGGAGGCGGGTGCCTCCTCTGCCTCATTATAGTTACGCCTCTGCCTACATACTAACACTGGAAACGCTGTTTTTTTTCATTGAAGTACAGACAAAATAGTAGATTCTATCAAGAATTTATTCTTGATTATATGCATGCAAAATAGTAAACAAGATAGAGCAAATGCTAGAGAGTAAATCGAGAATTGGTGAGGCCGCTCGCAAACACAATCGACACTGCGTCGGGCCTGAACATCAGTAAATTAAGAAAAATACCACATGAGCCTGCTCTTGTCGAAAATAAGTGCCGGAGCGCCACTCCGCCTTAAAAAAAAGTAAAGGAGAGCCGCGCTCCTGTGGTCTCCTGCACGACTACACCACTGACTATCTCTAGAGAGTAAAGAGCCTATAATGATGGCTCTTTTAGTCTGATGGCATGCACTTCTTCTTATCCTTCTCGTTGTTGTCAGGGCCGATTTGACTGTGTACCTATGTGAATGGTTATTTTGTTTTTGGTTTGCTTTTTATTATCGGGTTTTCTTTTTTTTTGGGGGGGGGGGGTAAAGAGCTCCCTTACTTTTTTTTTTATGCCACTATACCACTGGCCTTCACAAAAATACTTATAGCCGCGAGATTGTTGCGTTACCACGCCGCAACAACAACAACCAACGCAAAAAAAAAAAAACAAAAAAAAAAAAAACAACAATACCACTAATGCCGTCAATTACGGAAGTGCGCTAGGGCTATGACCAAAATTTAGCGGTTGAAATAAACGCGTGAGTGTACTTCACCGACTTTTTCGCTATGTTCAATGCAAAAATAACCCCGAACATGACACACTACCTGTTGCTGCGTTGCAGGCCGCCTCATAATCACGTTCGTGGCTGTCAGCTGACTGGCCTTGCCTAGCGCTTTGCCCTGCAGCGTGCTCGCTCGCAAAAACCACGCGGCAATAAAAAAAAAAAAGGATATCATCACTCAAATTACAGACTGTTAAACTGTTACGTAACTAAGCCGTACACGAAACTATTTAGGGAACTTGACTTACCTTCACACAACGCTGTCTCTTGACCAACGCACAATCTACACACTGAACAAACGGACGCTGCAAACACCACGTGCTCTCCTCCCACGCCACCTACGCAGCTGAAAAACACACAGTTCAAGCTGTCCCAAGGTCATTCGATAATTAATGGTCTCCAGTAAGCTGTGACTGGCGTATGTTTTTGTTCAGAGCAGCAGTTAAAAGCAAAGATGGTTAAGTGCTGTTGAATGCTATAACCAGTGGGTTGCGTTACCCGGTCCAGTGACGTCAGAGTAATCGACGATACTTGCTTGTTATTGAGCACAACACAACATACCGCAGTGATGTAATGGATCGCAACTGCTGCTGCTGCGGGGGCCTCTGATTTACGAAGAAAAACATGCAGCGGAAAAGGGAAGTTGGTGGATCAGTGGAATGCTTTTGCCGTGAGGTGTTTAGAAACAGTCATCGTATTGACGGTTGGCTGAGCGGTGGCAGCGCTCATTCTGGTAAGGACCGTACCTATTGGAGGGAGGGGGTACCACAACTTACCTAGGAAACAAAGTTGGCAAAATCGTGTTGGCAAAGTAGGATAAATTTTAACTACAAATTCCCGTTTCCATGAATACTGATTAATTAGTGTCATTCCGTAAATTTGAAAGTGAAATTTAAGCTGCGGGGTTTTTTCCCTCCATTAGTTTTCAGTGTTGCATGCGAGTAACTGAAACGCTGCCCCTGATTGTTTCTGCTAGTTTCCCTGCTCACCTCACGTGCACTCGACTGGTAGAATACAGGAGGAAACAAAAAAAAGCATACGTAGTATGATTTATTTTTATTTATTTCCTCCTAAGTATGTGCTCAGAGTCTGACCGTATGGACCAGAAAAAAAAAGATCTTCACGAAAACTTGCATAGTTGACAAAATAAAAAATTTATTTGGCCATTTGGTTTGCTGTTTTGTTCTTCTGTCACCAGCATGATTTAAAAAAGATATCATGCATAATGCAGAAAACAAACAAAATATGCACAACGCTGTATCCCATTGCTGTATCCCCGCCGAGTTTTCGCCGTTTGAAGCGATAACAATTGACTTCGCGAAACACGGTTAGCAAAACTAAAAATTTAGTTGGCTATCTTTATTTGCAAGTAGCACTTCTTCTGTTAGCACTGTGGTGCCCAGAAAAAAGTTTAGTGAGAAGCAACTCCCAACTGGGGTTTAGGGAGGGAGGGGGGGGGGGGAAGGGGTGAAAAAGTACTGAAACTACTGTTACATTAATATACCAAAACACAACCTGTATTAATTTTAGTATCGGTATTAGGAGGTAGTTGGTATTTGGGGGTAAGTAAGGGCCCCAGCGCGGCCAAGCCAAGTCGTTGCGGCCAACGAGAACGCTTACGATGTATGTCGCAACGCTCACTTGGCCGCAGCGGCCAGCCTGTCGCCACGGCCACTGGGATCCCGGGCGGCGTGCAGGCGGCCACAGGACGACCATACTTGCACCGTATTCATTTTTCACCATGTGATCGATAATTATATGAACGAAAAACGGACGTGGCCGCGCGACACGTCGCCGTGTTTTTTGGCCGCCACGACCACTGGCCGCGCGACCTGGCCGCTCAGTGCTCGGGCGCCCTTACTCCTCACCAGACCAGGGGGAGGGGGAAGGGGGAGAATCGCTGCATTACCCCCAGAGTTGGATCAGGTCACTGGTCTAGTTTTAGGCAGGATCACCGGAACTGAAAATGCTCAGACATTTGAATTTCGGGTCAAACACGGGGACGCAACTGACCAGAACTGACCTGTGATCCAGAATTCAGATCAGACCCGGTCACCTGGAATTTCGGATGAGATCTGGCGACCTAGCCTGTACTGGTTAGCTGAACTGATTGGAAGACCCACTGACCTCCAACTAAGTCACAGAATAAAATAAATTGATTTTTTCCCCCCGGTGAAAGTACCGAAAGTGGTTACCACTGTTTCGATAGAAAGTATTTTTCGTTTGTTTGGTATATCCATCCAATAATAATAATAATAATAATAATAATAATAATAATAATAATAATAA
>JAHWFP010016607.1:0-20455 GCA_023313725.1 Lithobius niger | reverse complement strand
TGTTCGGGTTCGTAGCGCCGTCGCCTGACGAGCGAAAGAAGCTGCTTACACGCCCTGGTCGAGGTGGTGGGAGCCTTCATTCTGGAGAAAGCAGGTAAGCAGCGTGGTGGAATGCCCAAGACGGTTGCTGGGTTTGGTGTCTTTGTCACGGAGGGCAAAGCCGAAGCTAGTTTTCAGCCTGCGGTTGATCACGGGAGCGTCAGCCGACTGCGAGGGCTTGAAGAGAAAGCAGTCAGGGATGGTTTCTTCGACCGTCTTGAGAAGCGCAGCCAAGGGGAAAGTCTGGTCGTCGGCGGCATCGTCCGGGAAGTGGATCTTCTTGCCGGAAGAGAGTGGGATGGCAGGAGGCAGGACTTCGATAGTCGTCGTGGGGACGACAGAAGGAGAAGCTTGCGGACGAGAGGGAGAAGACGACTTGCGTCTCTTCTGGGTGCCAGGGGGCGGCGTTGAGCCCCGTTTGCCCGAGTCACGACTGGTGGCAGAAGTTATCCAGGCTTGCGTGCGGGCGTGTCGGGCGGAAGACGTGCAGGAGGGAGGCGGCATGGGATTGTCTTGCATCACACGGACCGTTTCCTGGACGATGTGCCGACTTTGCTGCGGGAGACGCTTCGACCGATTCTTGAAGAGTTGGACGACAAGTCCAAGGGAGAGTTGCGGGCTGGAGAGCTGCCATAGCCCGCTGAAGGGATTTCTTGGCTTCACGATAGACGTCTTTAGCTCGAAGAAAATCTTCTCGTAAGGCCGATAGGTCCATGGGTTCGGCCGGCGGGGTGCGCTGGCCGGGTTGCAAGGGAGAGTTCAAGAAAACGTTGATGCTTGCAGGAGGAGCTTCGGTGAAGGAGGCGGCGGGGATTGGGCCAACGGCGGCGAGGTCGAGGGCGGAGATCCAGCGGTTGCCAAAGGAGAAGCCGGTTGCTTGCGGACGAAGGAGAGCATGAGAGGGAGCGGCGAGCGAAGCGGCGGCCATCATCAGGTAGAATCCAATTTTCCGTGCGAAAGACAGGGGAACTCGGGCGCGAGGTGGCGTGGAGACACCTCTGGAGGAAAATGAATGCCGTTAGCGTGCGCGCTGTCACTTTTATAAGGGAGTACTGCCACGCACATGCGCAGTAAGATCATGCAAGCAGGCGGCTTCGCACCGGAAGAAACCTCCAGGGGAACGTCACATTCGAGGAATGTAATGCTAAATTATCAGGTTAAGATGTTTTGGCAACAAAGAAACTTAATTTTACGGAGCTGAAAGTGGTTAATTTAGGCTAAATAATACTTATTTTCAGCTAACTGAATTGCTTTTCCTTGTAACGGTAATAAGTTTATCTTGAACTAGCTAATAAAAAGCATCAACAAGGGGCAAATTTGACCACCAGGCAGGGCCTGAGAAACAACTAGTTTTTTTTTCGTAGCCAAAGTAAATTATTAAATATTCAATCATAAGTTAGCACTAGTGGATAGCTCGTGCTCGGATCTTTAAGTTAGTAAGTTTGGCCGCAATCATGTTGTGTACCCATATTTTCGCACTCCGTTGGGCATTTTATTATAAATTTTGTTAACATACGTGACAATGGGATCCAGTTGTCAAATTCAACCGCCAAATCCATTACCGTGAAATTAAAGACCCGCAATATTGCACCTACATTGCGACAAAACGTTCCGCAAAATTAGGTGTAGTATTCGTGTAGGAATTAATGTTATTACCTACAGTGAATGAAAAGATAACGAACACCACAGCACATTTATTACGCTCTTTATAACTCCTCCTTTCAACCGCCCTACTCAACCTGCAAAAAAAAACATAAAAATACCAAGGGCACCTAATTTTTAGAATTTTCCTTCTCCCATGCTGTTTTGATCTAGAGATTAAAGACTTAGAGCGTCGCCGCCTACGTCGCTACCTGCTGCGTATCGGTTCTGCGCAGCCTCCTTGGTATATAAAAAGAGACGGCATCCAAATTTCATCTTTTGTTCTTCTACACATCGTGCCTGTGGCGACATAGAGGGGAGGAAGGGAGGAATGTATCAGGTAAACAATATTTTCAAACTCGTCTGGCTGCCACGAAGAGACCCAGTAGTTATAAACCATCAGCATGAGCCGTCATATCGCGCAAGTAGTGCTTCTCCAAGAAGCAGCGTACATGATGTCAGAAATGGGAATGTTACTATGATGAGCCCAGGAGGCTGAAACAGCCTGCAGTTTATGAGCTGTAACACGAATACCTTCTGTAGTACAGGTTATGTCGACGGCGTTGTAGGCCTGTAGGATGACGGTCTTTATCCAGGTAATAATCATGCGAGCGGTTGTCTCACCCTGTTTAGTGGTGAAAGGAAGAAAAAGTTGCGAGTGCGACCGACGAATAGGTTTAGAGGCCTTCAAGTCGAACTTCAAAGCTCGGTTGTACGAGAGAACAATGAAACCATTGTCGCCAATGGCTGTCACAGATCCTGTTGGTAGATGCTCTAACTGCTCCAGAGGTGATGCGAGAGGCTTGTTCCGTAGAAACTCCTGGTGCTTTGAGTAGTCTGATGATAGAAGTCACCGTGTAACCGGAGCGACTGTGGGCGCTGATGGAGTACGGTCCCTCGTCGTTGCGAGAGGAGGGTCGGGGAAACCGGGAGAACTCGCGGTGAGTCAACCAATAGGCAGCCAGGTTGCCGACGGCCAGTTCGGGGCAATGACAATGAAAAGACTGAGGGTTCGTGATATCTTGCTGAGGACGGGGGACAGTAGCTTCGTCGGAGGGAATAGGTAATTGAATAGATGCATCTAGTCGAGGGTGAGAGCATCCACTGTAAACGTGGACCGCCGAAAAAAACGCTCGTTTTTTAAAACTTGCAAATTTTTTTTCTTGAGCGCCCAAATGCCTCGATTGTGACAATCTCGCCGTTTTCTCAATAATGGATCAAACCAGTCAAACTTTTCGACATTTAATAGCCTGTCCTTATACAAACCTCTTGGGGAAGCCCAAATCCGAACTTTCCATCCAGAAGATCCTCAAATCTACATTTGAAAATCGCCCAAAACCAACCGCAGCGCTCCTTCATCATGGCCACCATTATTGAAAACTTGTATTTATGTATTTTGATTTTATTACTCCTATTATTCATGCAAAAAGCCATATACACTAGCTTAGTTGCATTTTAGGAGGGGCTTCCTCTGCGAAGGTACTTAACCTCATATACTTGTACAGACAACCATTTGAAGTGTGATATTTTTTTATTGTGTTTGTCGGCCGCAATCCTAATGAAAAATTTCCACAACGATCGATTTACCTTTTTAACTTAAACGTTAAACGTTCCAACTAACTTGATACATTATAGCAACCAACTAAGCTAGTTTATTTAACCGCATTTATACTTTATAATAATCTTTTTGCCCCCAGAAACGCTACCATATATCCAACGTAATTCGACATCGGCATTCTACCGGACACGAATTTTAGTGTATACATGTTTGTTTCTAGTTCTCCTCTAAAATCCGACTGGACCCATCCAAATGCTTCTGCTAGCTTGTACTACTATTAAAAACTAAAAGATATTTATAAAAGATCTGTTCAAACCCAAACCGAAAGTCAAACTGTGCAAAAACTTCGAATCCTCAATCCCCCCCCAGCCAAAACTAGTTGTGGTGTATAACACTGCAGTTTTCAGTTAACCCTTTAACAACCACTTTTTTTCACAATCCTACCGTTTCATTTTTTTTTAACTCCCATATGTAACTTTGTCAGTCGTGGGATTCGAACCGGTATTCAGTTGGTTTGGAGACGACGCTAACCACTGGGCTGTGCTTGCCTGCTATGCTCGGGGTGCCCGGGGACCCCTCACATAGCTTGGGGGCGCATTTGGACTGTTTTTTCACCGACTACGCCGTATTGGCTATCCGGTTGGCAAAGGGTTAAAGCTTATTACATTTAATAGTAGTGTAATGCTTTCTGCATTACCCAAAGCCAAGTATTAAGCTTTAACAAGAGCCTATTCACGTTGCAAACATGTAAATATTCATTCCATAGTCAATATTTCAAAGTAAAGGCCTATTTCCCAAAGTTCAATTGAGTAAAACTCAAAACAGGCCCATCTTTACATGTCCTTACTCCTTCTAACGGCTCTGCACCCAGTCCCTTTGTTCAACCGACTTCTCCTCCCACTTTCCATTGTTATCAAGGCCCTCAGCCAACCAGACCCCCGCAGCTCTCCTGCCCGTCCGCGCGAACTTCCGGTTATGTGTATAAAACCCCAGCCCCACGAGACTATCGTTAGCACAGCTCACAGATCTCTCAAGCTAGAAGGGTCACGTCAGCCGGGAGTGGAGACGCCATGTCCGGAGAATGCCATGCCGGGCAGGAAGGTAGTGGTTCGTATGTTGTAGTTTAGCTTTTAAAAGTTTAGTTTAGGACCCCCATATTCTAAATTTTAGTTTAAATGTAAACTTAACCTCTAGCTTAGAGAAAATTATGGTGGTGACGCCTGTAGTGGCATCTTAGGTTTTTTCCCCCCATAACGTCAGAGTGGTTCTCTTAGTAAAAACCAACTTTTCCAGTTTATTTTAAATAGATTTTTAACTTAAAACTAAATGACGGTTTGATCTTTGTGGAAGTCAAAGGAAACATACTGCTGCCTAAGTGTAAAAATGCAAGATGTGTCCAGGAAAATACGAACTTTTTTTCCATCGACCGTCTCCTTTTGTCCAATAGGAACTTGATGGCCAGAGATGGTGTCCATCTTACCTACCTTGGAAAGAAGACTATGGCTGACGAAATCAGACTCGTCCTTTCCGACGCTGAGATGATGCTGGAAGACAGGATTTCGCCGAAAAACTAATCTCATTAAATGGGACCTTTACTGGGCAAAAAGCTCCCCCATACTCTTATGTTTCTTCCCCTTCACCACTGTCAACACCGAGAATCATCACCAGAGATTTGTTATTTCCCCCTTCTTCACCCGCCTGTTCCACGAAACTTGACCTGCCTCCTTTTAAATGCACGTAGTCTGGTAGCAAATTTGCGGGTCTTCCACCTTCTACTTTCCCAAAATTCGTTTGATCTTTTCTTTATTACTGAGACCTGGCTGAACGATCTTATACCTGATGCATTGCTTTTAAATGGTCTCCCTTTCGAGATTTTTCGTCGTGATAGGGACACCCATGCAGGGGGTATAGCAGGTGTCTTTCGCAGGGGACTAAAACTTGCTTTTGCTGACTTCACTAGTGGGGTCGAGTCACTATCCGTCACACTTCCTTTGTCCAAACTAAATTTTATTTTGTGCTATATTTCAAATGGCTACGTCGAGGATTCGGTTACCAAAACAGCATTCTTTATTAAATCTGCAATGAAACCAGATTATACAAACATTGTGCTTGGAGATCTAAATCTCTCAACTGTCAACTGGAACTCATTTTCCTCAAATAATCGTGTCCAAGATGCTTTTCTTGAAATCATTACCGACTGTGGTTTTTCTCAGCTGGTTACTAAGCCTACTCGTGGGCACGACATACTTGATATTATTTTAACTGACGACGACCGTGCAGTCTTCGGTGTAAGGGTCCTTGAGGGGCTGGGGACCTGTGACCATAACATGGTCTCCTTCATGCTCCACCAGAGGCTATCTGTCCCAACGAAATGCGAAAAAAAGTTTATCAATTTCACACTTCTGCGAGAACTCTTGGACCAACTTAACTGAAGAGCTGAACTCGCAGGCTATGCAGATGTGCAGTCTTCTTGGAATCACTTCTTAAATGTGATCTGTAAACTTACCGCGCACTGCACAAAAGCCTCGACATTTCACCGTAATAGAGGAGTGGTTCAGTCGAAGGAGTTGTCTGATCTTAGGAGGAAAAACCTCGTCGCCTGGCGCAAACTCCGTGATAATCGGTCACCAGCAAACCAACATACTTACTCAACCCTCAAGAAATCATATTCGGTTTGTGTAACTAAGCTTTTCACTGATCTCGAAACAAAAATACTGAATGAAGGCAGTCTCGCGGCCCTATCCCGCTTCTACCGTCTTAAGTCTAAATCTTCTCGCACTATGCCACCCCTAATTGTCGATGGAAAGCTTTTAACATCAACCTCTGAGAAAGCTGCAGCTTTAATTCCGAATTCTCCAAACATGGTATTATCGACGATGGATTTTCACCTATAGCAACTCCACCACATGTTGCTGTTCTGATGTGGTTTTCACGCTGGCCGAAGTCCGGGCTGCACTTCGCCGCATTAAACCCAGTCATTCCATTGGCCCTGATGGTTTCTCATCCTTTTTTTACCATCAAATTGGGGATCATGTAGCTCCCGCTTTGCAACAGATTTTTTCCCTTTCTTTTAAAACCGGAATTTTGCCTACTGATTGGTCCACTACGATTGTAGTACCTATCTTTAAAAAGGGTAATGCTGCCAAACCACAAAATTACCGCCCAATTTCCCTTACTAGTGTCCCTTGTAAAATCATGGAATCCCTTATTCGTAACGAAATGATGCATCACATTAATAAGCACAATATACTTCTAAATGACCAATTTGGTTTTTTACCAGGAAGATCTGCGGTCCACCAACTTTTACTTGCACTCGATAAATGGACCGAGGGCCTTGATGTCGGTATTTGCACTCAAGTCATCCTCTTTGACTTCAAAAAGGCATTTGAATCTGTGGTGCATTCCAAGTTACTACTTAAACTGAGGTCTGCAGGATTTAATGGTGGGCTTCTAGCATGGATCTCGGCTTTCATTATGGGTCGCACCCAAAGTGTAATTGTTGAGGGTGAGTCATCCCCACCTTCGGCTGTCATTAGCGGCGTGCCACAGGGTTCTGTTTTGGGACCACTACTTTTTCTTCTGTTTCTGAATGACCTCCAATGTCTTGAAACTGCCGTCTCCCAAGAAAAATTCGCCGACGACTTAAAACTCCACGCTCCACTTATCTCACCTGATGATGATTTAATTTTACAAAGAAGTGTCGATTCGGTCCACGATTGGTCCGTCACTTGGCAGCTTCCCTTATCGTCTGAGAAATGTCATAGCTTTGCCTTGGGCAGAAGGCGTGTCACCCATACCTTCTACCTAGGTGATGAGATTCTTAATGAAACGTTTGGTAACTTCCGGGATCTGGGTGTTTGGTTCCAGCCCGACTTAAAGTTCACCACACACTGCAACGTTATCGCTACTGCGGCCAGCCGTAGATCCTACATGGTGCGTCGCTGTTTCAACTCAGGGAATCTTCATACCAGGCTTTGGGCCTTCAAGGTCTACGTCCGTCCATTACTTGAGTACGCTAGCCAAGTTTGGTCTCCCACTCTCCTCAAGGATATTGACAGGATTGAGTCAGTACAAAGGAAGTATACCAAATCACTCCCAGGCATGCATAACATGGAGTACTCCCAGCGTCTTAAAATCCTCGAACTGGACACTCTTGAGTGTCGACGCCTTAAGGCGGACCTTTTCTTGACTTACAAGATTTTGCACTCTATGCTCCCTATCGACCTTCCTTTATTCGAACTAAGTTCTGTTGCTAAGACCAGGGAAAATTGTCTCAAGTTAGTTCTTCCAAGATTTCACACCAACACGCGAAAATCTTTTTTCGCCCTGCGAGTTATACCTGCATGGAATTCCCTAAGTGACGAGACTGTCTCTGCCCCATCACTTCTTTCATTCAAAAAAAAACTAACCAAGAGCAATCTCAGCCGCTTCCTCCTTCGCCCCGAACATTGCCCTGCTTAGCCTTAAACCACCACCTTCATCCTCACCTTTTAAAACTCCATTCTCATCCTCACTTTTTAAATTCGTTTTACCATAAGCAGTCTCCAACGAGCCCTTGCTTTTTCCTTTCGCCCTCATACGAGCCATTATGTTTTTTTTTATTATTATATTAAGATTGACAATTGGTTTAGGCCATGTTTTAACTGCGATGCATTTTAATTTTTTAATTTTTATATTTTAGACACATTGACAATGATACGGCTTTTCCCCCCTCACTTGTCCCTCACGTTTGGCGATGCCATCGGGGATCATTGTGTCCCTGGTAGGTCTAACCTTGGTGGTAAGGCATTCGTGACCCCAACCCAATACCATCTACCCTTCCTCTACAGCCAGGCTATCATCTTCATTTTAAACTTTTAAAATCTTCAACTTTTGTAATCTATATTTTTTGTTTTAACTTCGGATGGTAGTTAGTGACCACCAGGTCCTTGCCATTCCGGTTGCGTTTGCAACAAACTTGTTACCAAATTGCCGGGCTTTTTATTTCTTAGAAAAGTTTCTGCGGAAACTAAGGGAGGTTGATCTTTTGTACTTGGAAAACTTAGAAACATAACTATGGACGGTTGATCGTGTATGAAACATACTGTCAGATAGACTACTATCAGTTGCTGCTGTTTAGTCTTGCGGGTGTCTCCGGGAGCACCTAGGATTACTTTTTCTAATGTGAAAATTTAACTTTATTCAAACACAAGCGTTGTTTGTCTGAATTTGTGAATTATTAAGTGTATATTCAAACTTGTTGCTTTTAAATAATTTATTTCAAAAGCTTTTAGAAGCAAACTATGATGTAAAGTATTATTTCATTCTGTCGCAAAAATAAAACCAGGAGTTTGAAGCTTCAGTTCGTTTGCTAGATTGATTAATTGTCTTGTAGTGTAAAATATAAATATGTAGCCCATCATTTAATTTTAGCTAGTTAAACAGTTAAATCCACCGTTGGTGGCAGCGATTACCAACAGTTTAAGGTTAGGCCCCTTTAATTAGGACCGGCGCTCCATCCCCCATGCTGGGACAGTTGCCCATACTGTGTTAATGAACGTAAAAAGTCGTCGTAAACACCGTTAAACCTCAAGCTGATACTCCATGTACACCAGGGAAACCGGGGGCGTTACAAGCACCTAAGCCGTCGTAGCGTCCGCCGTTACACCACTGCCCAGGCCCGGTCATCGGAACTGGGCTGACGAATTGGAGAAGTCTAGCATTGAACCTCGAGACAAATAGGTTGAGTATCAGTCGACCCCGCAGTAAGAAGAGGGCTTTGCATACTGATGACCGGAGTGTTCATTCTCCAGCACAAGGAGACCGGCGGGAGAGAGACTCCGTGATCACATTGCGGTTTCCCGGAATGTGAAGCGATACAAGAACCGTGTTGAGCGACTGGCAAAGGCAATAGATCTGTGAGGTGACGTCATGAAGGGACTGCGACCGTATACCGCCCTCCTCCTGCCTAGACACAGGCTAGTGTGTCGCCGCCAAGTAACAGTCGATCATCCCATTGTAGACATCCGATTGTTACAAAATTGATTGTTAATGATAAAAAGACGGCCTCACTAGCAGACATGTGTCTGTTAACTGTAAGCAACTAAAAGCATATTTTGGCATGTTGAGGATAAATCTCAATGCCACAGATCTCTTTCAAATTGTGGTAAATGTAAGGGGAAGGTGCAGGGATAAAGAAAAAATAAAAGTTAAAGGCTGAGTGTCCACCATTCATAGACAGAAAGAAGCATCAATAACGTTGTTTTTTGTTACTAACTAGCTAGTAACGAACTAGTAAGTAGTAACGCTGGACCCATGTTAAATCCCATAGACTCAATGCTCATAGCTAGCGCAAAATTGAGGAGGCCTACGTAGGTGAACTTTTGCACACAGATGCATGGCGATCTGAGCGTGGTCCTTTTGTGGTTTGGGGGTTGTACGGGTCAGAACAAATGCGTGGGAGGGTTTTGCCACTAGCAAATTTAAATTTAGTTTCTTTTCCAAGTTGTAACTAAAGATTTCAAGCAACAATCAACACTGGTCTTTAGATTTATTGTAAAAGCCTGGACGAATTAAAAACTGAACTGTAACGAAGGACAAAATAAGCAAACGTTAACGTTGCCGTGGATTGCATACGAATAAAGGGATGCACGTTAGATGATGGTTAGTTGGTTACGCAACAATACGAGCATCCACGATGTAATTTCAAGGGTTCAGTGCAGACTTGTTAAATTCAAACTTCTTTACTTCCTCCTTAAACATAACGTAATTTACAAAAATAAACATTTAACCACCGCACATGAATCGAGAAATTGTCCAACAAGACAGTTTGTGTATAGAGTTCTGTCCTTGTTGTGTGCTTGTTGGGAAAGACCTCTTTTCGCGCCAAACCATCTTCATTATAAGGGCTCGTTCCCGCCAAAATATGGAAACACTTTCGGTGAAAAGGAACGCACGTGTCTCGTACGTGGAAATGTAGCCAAAAACCCGGCATTCCAAACTTGGCAAATGTTTTCTTCGTCGTTCGAGTAGAACAATGTAATTAGCCCTAATTACAGTCGTTAGGTAATTACGGTAAAGTAAGCAAGCAAGAGATGGCAACTTTACACCTCCAAGCCAACGCTGTGATTCGTCCACAACCAATCACGGTAAGTGCAGGCCACCAGTGATGCATATCACCAAGAACGATGTACAGAAGGCAAATATCGATCTCCAACCCTCTGACCACGAACACTTCACTGCACATTGGCTGCACTGCACACAACACCAATACTGCACAACACCTTTTGCACCCTTCCACCACTGCACACTGCTGCACACCGCTGCACTCTTCTGCACATTGCTACACACCACTGCACTCCACAACACCACTCCACATCCACAACACGGCAACAGGACCATCTCAATTCCAAACGGCCCCACTGACACACCAAATACGACACACCAATTTTACACTCTGCAGCACTCAGGAAACTCTCTCTTTAACGAGCAATCCATCCACTTATGCTCACAACACACCCCAAGAAAGCCTTCAAAAAAACTTTCTTTTCGCTCCATCACTTCTCTTGCCACCCTAAACACACCATACCACAAAACACCACACACAACAATCCACCTCCCTGGATTCAACTCAAAAGTACTGTTCACCACTGGAGAAAACACATTTTTGCCATGGCAAACCCCCCCTCCACTCAGCATTAGGGCGTTTGTCCCCCTTTCCCCAGCAAAAAAGTAAACATGCAACACATATCCAAACAATGCTAACAATAACACTGTAAACCTTGCATGTTAACAACAACAAGAAAACTTCGTCAGACACAGAATTCAACAACACCCTGGGAAAAGCAAGCACACACTGCTGCTTTGTGAAAAGCTTTCCCGCAACTGTTGCCCCCTCCCACTTTGTCTGGTACCCCTTTGTTCACACTCACAGCCAAAGGCAACACCAACTTTGCATGGTTGTTTAACATGTGCAAGCCATCACCAGTCAACCCTAACCTAGACTTTACTTTTTTCTTTGTGTTTACAACCAGTAAAGCAGATTTTGCTTCCACTTTCAGCACAACTAGGCACCTACACTTTTCCTTTACCCTTGCAGACAGAGGGCCACTAATAGCTTCCTCGTTTACTAGTCTGTTCGCGACATTCCCAGGTTTCCCTCTTGAATCCCACACGTGAGATCGCCTGTACAACTCTTTACCATTCATTCCATCCTCTCCTTCCACTCTCATGACCTTCAATCCAACCTCATTACTAGTAGTATCCTGTGCAATCTCATCTTTCCATCTTTCCCTCTTTCCATCTGCTAATTCCCTCTTTAACCTCACCTTACTTCCGTAAACTAACTTCGCAGGAGTGAAGTTTGCCGTCTCACAAGAAGTAGACGTCCTTGCAAACTTAGCTGGTGCTAAAACATCATTCCCTTTGTCAGGATACTCCAAATCCAAAGCCCTGCTCCAGTCTTCCCTCGTTCTGTGCAACCTTTCTACAGCCTGAGACTGCGAATGATAAGGCTTACCATTTACAAGGCCGATTTCACACTCCTTCAAGAAACAAGCTGCCCGTTCAGAAACAAACGGTTTTCCAAGATTCGATCGGAGTTCCAGAGAACCCAACCCTTGAACAAATCGCTATGCTTTCATTTACTACCGTGTGTGAGTTAGCCTCCCTGACAGCCACTGCTTCAGGATACCTGGTCGCTCTATCACAAACCGTTAAAACATAAGTATTGCCATCAGACGTCACTTTGAAAGGCTTTACAAAATCCACTTCCACCTTAATGAAAGGCTCTGCCACAACCCGAACTAAAATCATTTCGTCCTCTCCCTTCCTCACACCTTTTCTATATTTCTTACAGATTTCACACCACTCTATCCAATTTTTACATTGTGCACACATTCTTGGCCCATGCAGTACTTCTTGCAACCTGGCAATGTTCGTTTCCGTGGCCATGTGCCCAAAATAGGCATTAACATGTGCCCTCCTTACCTTACCAGTTGCTCCGTAAGCATTTTAGGTACCACTACCTGATCACCTAATTTGGTGCCATTTGCTGCCACCCATTTCCTACGTAAGTCATCATCCTTCCAAAAAAAAGATGTACTTTCAATGTCAGCTGCCACTCGACATCCCTCCAACCCAGGATCAAGCACCTGCCCTTGCATTAAAACTTCAGCTTTAACAGCTAACAAGTCTTGAATTCCTGCTGTCAACAAACTGACATTTTCTTTCCCAGCAACCTTTTTACTAATTTCCGTCATCCTTACAGAGTCGGCCACAACACTAACTCGTTTATTGACTAAAACGTGTTGTGACTGGACAACTGTATTATTTTGTGCAAGCCCATTATCTTCGACCTTGACACTAATTCTACTGCCTGCATCAATTACCTTATTTTCACTTGCAACATTTCGAACACTTTCCTCCATTTCCTCATCTCCCACTTTAAAAAGATCATCCAATACATCATCATCAATAAATTGATCTACAGCCTGTTACTTTTCTTTCCATTGATTCCTGTTTTCGACTTAGCTATCGCAGTCCGTGTATTTTCAAATCAACCACAGTTTTATCATTAAGCAACTTCACTGTAAAATTACTTAATTACCTAAGTAACCAACAATCAAAAATAGCAACAACCCGCACAACAGTTCCCGCAAGCTTTAAACAACACTTTTTTCCCAAATGCCCTAATACCAAGGTGTAAAAAAAAGTTTGCCACAGCTCACCTGTTGCCGCGTTGTGGACGCTGCCAAGAAGACTTCTACATCTAAACTGACGAACCCAGGCTTGCACTGACAATGACTTCAAACTCTATTTCGCTTCTTCCATTACCGGAATTTGCCGAAATTTTCCTTCTCAAACGACGAAGTGCAGCATTACCGCCCACTCTCGCTGATAGGAATGTTCTCCGTCCCTCATCAAGTCGCAATCTTGTCTGCCAGCTCAGCTTTTCTGTCTCTTGACTCGTCTTTATTGAACAGCAGGAAGCCCCTTTAATCTTCCTCCCATGCTGGTTGCCGCCTAAGTCGAAATTCTGCCATGGGAAGTGAACCCACTGAGTTGGAGAAGCTCACCACTACCATCTAAGTTGACATTACCGCCGACTTTCGATGCAGCTGTGTCCCTTTAACGTGAAAGTTAGGATGTACGCCTATTGATGCAGCATCCTGGCCGTGGAAATCCGAACAAACAATTGCCACCAATGTAATTACTTTACACTTGATGCAGACGTAATTTGCTTAACCACCGCCAATGTAGACACAATGGCAGCAGCCTGACTGTTGAAACTCGAACAAATCGACATGAAATCCAGCTGCTTCCCCGACGTACAAGTCCGGCTACACCGCTGCCACCAATGTAATTTCAAGGGTTCACTGCAGACTTGTTAAATTCAAACTTCTTTACTCCCTCCTTAAACATAACGCAATTTACAAAAATAAACATTAACAAACCGCACATGAATCGAGAAATTGTCCAACAAGACAGTTTGTGCATAGAGTTCTGTCCTTGTTGCGTGCTTGTTGGGAAAGACCTCTTTTCGCGCCAAACCATCTTCATTATAGGGGCTCGTTCCCGCCAAAATATGGAAACACTTTCAGTGAAAAGGAACTCACGTGTCTCGTACGTGGAAATGTAGCCAAAAACCCGGCATTCCAAACTTGGCAAATGTTTCCTTCATCGTTCGAGTAGAACAACGTAATTAGCCCTAATTACAGTCATTAGGTAATTACGGTCAAGTCAGCAAGCAAGAGATGGCAACTTTACAACGAGCTAACACGGTTTTTGTTAATAACCCAAGAATAAAATGCTTCGCGTTCTGCTGTTTTGGAACAGTGACCTTTGGGGGTTTCTGCATGACTAAATGTGAACGAAGAAAGCAAACGTCAAAAATTCTAGATTTTACTGATGTAATGGCTAATTATTTATAGACATAAATTTCCTCAAAAAAAAAGGTACAGCAGAATATAAGACAGTGCGCAGACTTTTTGTATGTACACAGTCCTAAGTTACATGTGTCTATCAACTGCAAGAAACTAAAAGCATACCTTTATCTTTAAAAACATCGTTAATTTTCGTACTGTGAAACGCCATACTGTCATCAAAACTCGGAAAAAATTACCGCACACTTTCACAATCAAAACAACCTCAGGAATGGGAAAGAAAGCCAAAAATCGAAAGACGAAGCAATGATGGGAGCAGTAAGAAATACAAGGGAAGCAGTGTATAGGGTGCCATGCAAGGACTGCGGTGCTGTTTACATCGGAGAGACAAGAAAAGGCGTAAGAACAAGAGTGGCCCAACATATGGGAAATGTTCGTAATAAAGTTGAAGATAACGGCATAAAGTCCATTGCATGGCGACTGAACACGAGATTGACTGGAAGCAGACGGAGACACTGATTAGATCAAATTCCACGAGAGATCCACATCTCAGGTGTCTGGAATCTATTGCAATTCAAGAGCATGAGAAGAAAAATGTGCAATTGATGAACATTCAAGGCCCTTCCATTTCCTAGAGTGAAGCATTTAGTGAGCAACAATCTAGCAGGTCGACTTCATTGTCAATGGAGAATAGGAACGCACGATCTAGGCCCGCAACACAAATACAGGAGGCGACGTTGCCAGCCAAATTCAAATGCGATAGTTCGTCGAACTGGAGTGGAAAATGTAGAAAGTCCGAGATATAACCTTGAGGCCCGAAGAAGATAGCAACCCAAGCTATCGAAAATTTGCAGGACAAAGCTGTTGTTTTGATTGTGAAAGTGTGTGGTGATTTTTTCCGGAATTATACCTTTATCATGTCGAGAATAAATCCTAATGCTGCAGAAATCTTGAAAAGTAAGGGGAAGATGCAGGCATATACAAAACAACTAAAGGGCATGCGCTGCCTGATTGAGTGAGCGAAGCGAAAGAAATTAGCGATTGTTAGCTAGTATCTGGGATTGAAGAAACTTAAGCATGTGAAGAATGGTCGTACAATAAACTAAGCCGCGTCAATTTGGCTAATCTATTGGCAGATCTAATGGCAATGGTAAATTTGAAAATTATCCATGTGAAAATTTAGAGATATAAAACTTCTCCAGAAAAAGGTACAGATGAAGATAAGACGGTGGAACCTTTTGTACGGTAATGTCAGCCTGCCGAAAAAACCTTCGTTTTACAACGAACCCTTTTTTTTTCTCAAGCGCAAAAACGCAAAAAGACCTCAGTCTTCTCCCCTCCACCATTTCCTCAATAATGGACTAAATCGGCGAAACTTGGAACCTCTTAATAGCCATACTCTCCAGCTACAAACTAAGAAAAACCAAATTCAGAAATTCCTTCTATAATTTTCACAATCTCCATTTGAAAATCACTCCAAAACAACCGCAGCGCTCATCACTTTCGGCCGCCATTATTGAAACCTCTTGTACGTTTGTATTTTATTTGCATTCCTTTATTTAGGGCAAACAGCCCAAAGACCCTAGCTTAGTTGTGTTTCAGGAGGGTACCTTTGGTACATAACCTCATATAAATGTGGATACAGACATTTTAAGTGTGATATTTTTTGTTGTATTGGTAGGCCTCAAATCCTATGAAAAATTTCCACTAAGAGCCAAAACTGTCCTTTAACTTTAGTGGTGTACCGATTCCGATTCCGGTTCTGAGTATGGTTCCATGGTATCGGAACCAGTACCGGAACCGCTATCTTGGTTGGCCGATACTGACTACCTTTCAAAAATCGTCAGAGATCACTAAATCACTTGATATTGTCATCTACTTTACCTTTTCCAAGGGTATGCGATAGTTGAGATGAATTCTTAGAGGTCTTGGAACAAAAAATTAATTTCAGCAGCTTAAATCATCGTAAAACTGTGCTTGATAGTGGAATCTTGGCTGAATAACTGACACAGTTTCGCACGTTTTTAGCACAGGGGCGGCACAAGAAACGTTTAGTACCAGGACAACTTATCTGGACCAGGAAGACAACAAATTTTTTTTTTATATTAAAAAACAACCACCATCATTACACACAATACTAACAAGGGGGAAAACTAGCCTGCGAAAATGAACATCGGGATTTTCAAGTTTAAACACCACCAATTATGCTATTCTTCGTTCGATTACTATCGTTCCAGATTTCCTACAAACTGCAACTCTTTCTAATTCCAGCAGCACTGACAATTCATCATTTCGTCATTTTTTCACAACACAAGCCCCCAAACACCGACATGTAGGCCAAAACATCCTTGAAGCAATTTTACGGGTGCTGTTCCAATTCTCAATTTTGTCAAAACGAACCACAATTTCGTTGTGACTTCATTTTCCGATTTTAACATACCCTACCTCGTTGGAATCCTAATATCTTTACTTCTTTAGCTTTCTAACCGTTCTATCCTAAACAAACAGCCAAGAGCAGAAACGCGCTTGAATTCCTCCAAAAGACATCGAAATGCGCATAATACAATAGGCTTGAGAACTGCCGTGAAGACTCGCTGGGACGCTTTGAGTCCGAAGGGTAGACAACGGAACTCGTAGACCATGCCGTCATAAATAAAGCGAAAGAAGTTCCGGACACTGGCGTGAAGAGGGATGTGAAGGTATGCGTCCACAAGATCTATAAAAATCGTCCAGTCTCCTGGTAGGAGTGATGCTCGAATGGTTTCCAATGTTTCCATTTGAAAATCAAAGTTGTCGATAAACTGATTCAAGGGTCGAAGGTTGAAGATAAGGCGAAAATCTCCCGTCTGCTTTGGACAAAGAAAAATGTGGCTCTAGAACCATGGTTGTTCCGGATTGGGAGTAACACGAATCACACGCTTTGCGAGGACGTCGAGAACTTTGGTAGAAGACTTGGCTGATGAGCAGGGCCACATCTCTAGTTTGGTCCGGTGGTGGATCCAGAGAAAGTTTTTCGCACAAGGCATTGGCTGCAGTGTTTAAGACGTCGGCCTGGGATGTTGCCCGTAGACCTAGGCACAGAAGACGGTCATTGTCCCTGAGGACCAATGCAGGGACCGTCACTCGGCGAAGGAAGAAAAGAGATGTGCCAAAATCCATCTTTAGGTCCGCCGTGAGGATTTCTGACTTGGGGTAGTTGTCAAAGACCTTGGGGTTAGCAGTACCTTCCCCAGAGGGCCGGAAAAACAAAGTTTCGCGGCCGGCACGGGGTGGTGGAGCATCTGTGTTGAGCTCCATCAGTGTTGAGCTCCAGAGGAGAGCTGTTCCCTAGCAGGTACCCACCGGTCAGAAGTAGTGTAGTTAGCAAGGTGGTTGATTGACCGAGGACCGGTTGTTGTTGCGGGAGCCTGTCACGCAGACCGAATCCAAAACCTGTAGACAGACCCCTGTTCTTGTTTGGCTCGGGTGCATCTGTGGACGGTTTATACAGGAAACGATCAGGGATGATGTTTTCAACGTTCTTGAGAAGCTCTGGTAGAGGGATTTCATAAGGGTCTGGATCACCGGAAAAATCGGTATCGAAATGGGCGTGACGAGACGTTGGGTCGCCAGAGAGGCGACCGAGAACTCCGAATACTGTCAACTGAGACTGAGTCTTCCGAGTCTGGAGGTGAAGGGGGAGGCGGCCGTAAATTAGCAGAAAAGTCTTGAGAACGACCAGCACCGTCTTGAGTCAGTCGAGGCTTCTTTACCGGTGTCGCAACCCAATCTTCAGTGTCATGAGACGGAAGGACCAGTCGTTGCTATTAAAGAACCGAAACGCCGAGTACATGAGGGCATGCACAGTTTCCTTGGGCAAGGAGCATCTTGTTGTGATTGGGTCCGTAGCCTGGAGACCGAAAAGGCTCGAGAAAACTGATCAGACAGGTCCAGGGGACCACCAGGATGGCCGCAGTGCTCGTTTAGCCGCGGACCGACGAGCCTTAACTTGCAACTTGAGACTGCAGTAGCGTTTCACGGCAGCAAGCAAATCGTGGTTGACCGCAATGAAGCGGAGAAGTCTTAACCGTTTCCTGTATGTGATCGATGGCCGTGCTGGGAACCGCAGTAGAGGGGTCCGTACAAGGGACCGTGGAAAGCAAAGTTCCCGGGCCTGAGACAGGCCGCCAAAAGCGTAGAGAAACCGGGTAAAGGTGGGTCGACCTTTTGACACTTTACTACATTTTATACTTGTGTCGGCTCTATCCCTGCGGTCGCCTCCGGAATTCTTTCTGTCCGTGTGACGACCGCTAGGGGTGGATGTTTTTCCACTTTTCCTGGCACTCTCATCCACTTTTTCCTTCACTTTTTTACTACCATCCTTCCTAGGAATATTACTTGAGTTGCCTACGTTATCCCCTTTGGATGCGTTAACACTATGGCTCTTAAGGGCAGCGCTCGACTTTGGGGCGGTCGTGCCGCTCATTTTTATTTGCATTTTCTCATTGTCCGCCGCCATTTTCTCATCCCCAAGAAAGGCACGTTCGTTATCGTTCATGGGAGTCACAGAAACACTTGCATTAATAATTTTCTCACTCCCCTCGATAGGCTTATGAGCTTTTAAAAGATCAGCGAAAGAGGCCAAGAGTTCAGATTTTAAAGTGTCAATTTTTGTCTCCAACGATTTATTAATGTCTTTAGTAATAATCGCCCTGGATTCGTCTGCCTTTAGGTTAGCAGTGACCGTCGCCATATTTTTTGCAGCTAATACGACCGCACCCAAAGAGTTAGGGGCATAAACCGTCTTATCGGCTTCAACAAAACCGGTCCGGTGACGAAATGGTACTAGAGTCCTCGTGAAAAATAGCAGGTGCGTTGGGGTCAACCCCCATTAATCTCAAACGATCGTCAATAGACTGAATACTCTTACCGGCCTTTTTCTCCTTGTTGGCCCGCTTGTTGTCTGTCTTGCGCCAGGCCCGCAACACGTGTGTGATGGCCGCCGCTTCGTGTAACGCGCACAGATCACAAAACTGATTCACAAAATCACATTCCCTACACTTGCGACACGAAGGGTGAAAATCCTGTGGTGTTTTGACGCACGTGCAGCTTGGGTAGTTACCCGTCTTGATTTTCTCGCGAATCTTGCTCTCTGTATCACTCACGTTCGTCATTTTTGAACACGAAAAATCCTAAACACGTTGACGCTTTAACGTGCCCAAGCGAATGTGAGGATCATTCCAAGATGGCGGCGGCATCTGTGATAACAGAGCAGCGCGCCTGGCGGGCAGAGAGGAAAACTCACGAAGACAACAAAATAAGGTTATTTTTTTTTTTTTTTTGAGCAATGAAAAGCCAAAATAGCGATTTTAGCATAAATTACTGAAGGTCAGTATTTTGCAGATAGCAATAAAGATGAAATTGCGAACGCTGTCTCGGCTCATATACCAAGGAGGCTGCGCAGACAGATGCGCAGTAGGTAGCGACGTTGGCGGCGCTCCAAGTCTTTAATCATAACATAACAGCATTGGAGAGGAGAATACTAAAAATCAGGTAATGTATACTTTCAAGGCATAGAAAGACAACTTTGCCGGCCTCCCAACTGGCCGGCTGAAAATTGTTTCGTTTGCTGGAAAAATACATAACCTGTTAATTTTAGCATTCGTTCCTCGAACGATGCTGTCTCCCAGGAGGTTTTACGGTGCTCAGTAACCGCCAGCACCGTAACCCGACTGTACAACTGTTCTGTGCAGCCCCACTCTTATTTAAGCGCATTCTCAAAATTGTTTATCTTGTTGCTGGAAAAAACTATAACCTGTTAATTTTAGCATTAACAGTTAGACCTTGTCAGAGTCTGGTGTCGGGCACCGCCCTGACGGGTTCCCTAGGGTTACGAGCCGGGTGTTCCTACTTTATTCAGAAAACAGGATAAACAGGAATTTTGGTCTCTTTCGTGGTATTTGGTGGCCCTGAAAAGGACCCTTGGTCTTAGAGATGAAGTTTTGCTTCCGTCTTCGTTGTCTGAGTGCTTAAGAGGGCTGGATTACACATCTGGCAGCTATGATGGGGACCAGATGCTGTAGTACATTGGCCTGGTTCGTCATCTCTCTGAAGTAATGGCTTGCGAAGACGGAGCTGTTTCGCCATGAAGCTGCAGTCAAGATGTCCGAGATTGGGACAAGAGTTGTGGAATGCCCAAGAGGTGAAGATTGCCTTAACTCCTGCGCTGTAACTCTTACGCCCTCATCGTTACAAATGATGTTGGAGCCTTCATAAGCACCTTGAATTGTCTCACGGACCCATTTTGAAATGGCCGCTGATGTTTTGACAAAGGTTCTCTCGTAGGGTAGGTGTAACGGCGGATGCTACAACGGAG
>JAHWFP010016605.1:5024-20710 GCA_023313725.1 Lithobius niger | reverse complement strand
CTTTCTCAAAGCTCGGCAAATCCAATACATGTAAAATTCATGCATTAAGCTGAATGATTTCCTGTGCAAATTTGCTCGCGGACCTCGAGAGATTCCGGCATTTGCGACGCAGTGCGTCGGTTGGGAGAATGCGGCGGGGGCGGAAATTGCGCGCTGTGTAAGATTACGGAAGAACGAACTTGTGTGTATTTGCGATCTTACCACAAATGCCAAGGAATAATATTTCTAACGTCAAGCAACACACTAGTGGCAAAACCGTAAAGTTAGCTAAAACTTCAGTCCTTGTGTGTAGGGATTAATCGGTGGATTGCTGGCCGTGCATCATACCTCGTGTCGTGAGCCGTGAAAAGAGTATCTCCGTCCGCTTCGTTGCCATGGTTACTAGGTACAGACAACTCGAAAGCTACATGCTGCGTTAAAGCGTGAAGCAACTGGTGAATTTAGTATTGACTGAGTAGAAACCATAGTGAGCGAGAAACCACGCGTTGCTAATCGTTGTATAAACGCACCCTGAAAGATGGTCACTAATCCACATCGGTATCGGTATCGGAGTAACGCCGCGCAACAATATACCTCGGGAATAACACCGTAAGTAAAAATGCCGTTACATGTAAAACACCACACGTGTAAAACGCCGCAAGCGTTAACGCCGTTAACAATAACACAACGCTGCAAATAACGCCGCGATGTAATAACACCGTAAAAATTAAAACAAAAACAAAAATAAATTAATGGCTGCTAGAACAAGCGTTAAATTTAGTTCATTGTTTTTAATAATCATGGTCCACAACTTTCAGTTGCATGCATATTTGTAGTTCAAATTTCACTCACCCACCCCTCCTTTACGTCACCAACTCTTGTCCGAGTTTTTTTTTTTTTTTTTTGGCAGGAGGCACAGATATATAAGTTGCTGACTTAGGGTTAGTTTGGCATCTCTGTAATGTGTGGCGCAGTGGTAACCCGTGCCACTGCACTGTGAATGAGGTTGGCGCTAACGAACTAGCTGTCGACACATTGTAAAGCCGCCATCTTCCCCCCCCCCCCGCCCCTTCTCCTTTCTTATCAGATCCCACCACCGTCCCCGTCGATACACTGCTTCACCAAGATTGCAGTAATTCTTGATTTTGTAGAAAGATATACCATTGACTATTTACGAGCATAGCCCCCAACTTTCAATTGCAGGCATATTTGTAGCTTAAATTTCTCGTCGGGTGCACGGCTAGCTGGGAGCATTGAGATTTCAGATTCGATAGGGGTCTCGATTCCATCTGTACATCTCTGGCCGTGATGGCGTCAGGACTGAATTGTTGGGGGGGGGGGGGCGTCAAAGGGCACATCTGGAAACGGAGTGGGCCAAGGATTTTTTTTTTCAAGGCAACCGCATTAGGTACTTTTATTCCGTTTAAGCCAACCGGAACGTAACCTAATAAGCTTCAATGTAGTACAATTTATTTGTAAAATACGCTCCATAAACACACAATATAAATTTGGCTACCCCTATAATGCCAAGTTGCTAAAAATCATAAATAAATCGATAAAATTAAATAAAAAAAAAATAAAAGCTCTGTTTATTCATTTGATTTTAAGTTTAGCTCGCAAGATTTATTTTCTGGTGGTGACCTGAGTGCTGGGTTTTGGGGGGAAGGGCAGGTGTGGTCACCCCTGACGCCGTCACTGATCTCTGGCTTCCTACAGACCCGGGGTCGTTCCTGGTGAAGGGAAGTGTGTATATGTACGGGTTTTTCTCCGGTTGTTTCCCGCCCGTGCGCGAGGGTTTCCTCCGGGTATTCCGGTTTCCTCCCTCATGCGGCAAAAATCGAATGTTCTGATTGTGGTAGATTCCACTTAATAGCTGCTGCTTGGGCCTTCAAAAAGCTCTCAGTTTATTCGCCGACACCTATTCTTTTCCACCCCCCCCCCCCCATTACGTGGCCAGATATCGCGTCGCCCCCCCACGCGGCGCCCCCCCCCCCCCCCCGGTATTTTTACTAAAGGGCATTATTACTTACTAGGTCATTCCCGCGGCGTTTTGACGTGGAACCATTAACATCACTGCAATAACTTTCACACCGATCTATGAAGTAGTCATTGAGATATAAATATTTGAAATTCATGCTCCAACATTAGCAGTCATCTAACCGTGCCTCATATCAATCCATCCCAAAAAATCACCAGCGTGTGCCAGCATACTTGAAAGGCGGCTGACAGCACCTTTAACGGTCTGTTATCCGATCCCGTACATTTGGACACAGCTGTAAAACAAGGGAGCACATGTAAGACCACAACACAACAACAGCATTTACATGGTAAAACACAAATTTTATCACGGGTAATAAAATGTCTAAACCATTATGTAAAACGGAGTCTAGTTAATGAAATAGAAGGTCCTTTCTCTTTAATTTCGTAACCTAGCGTCCCATGGGTCACCGTTTTCCGGAAGTTGATCGTAAACAATGAATGACCACCATCATCACCACGACCGCTATTAATGGTCCGGTAACACGAAGAGTGGGCGGGGTCGGGGGGAAAAGAGGGGGGGGGGGGCAGTTCTTGAATTTATAGTTTATCTTGGAGCCAAGCATGGCTATAAATATTGACCAAAACAGAATTGTCAACGCGCTTTCAACAACGCAGAACTAATGGCGGTCGGCGGTGCAATTTTATGTCCTAAGACTCGTTCTTGAATTATTAAACGTAAGGTCGACAGGGCGTGACTGGATTTTACATTGCTAACGTGCTAACGTTCGTCGTCTGAATCCAATTCCTTCCTTCCTTTTGTTTAGGCCACGAAAAATAGATGATTTGGTTGTCGCAAATGTATTACGTAATTTTCGGACCTCGGCTGTTGATGCTGTGCCACTCCAACGAAGTCGCTCTGATGACCTCATTTGTCACATCTCCCGTGCCTCATATCACGATGTCATTTTCTAATACCCCCATCGTCAAATGAGGGCATTCATTTTTAATAGAGATAATTTTCGATCTATTGTTGTAACGTCATGCGGTATACAAATTGTCTGTAATTAACGCACGTTATCAATTGTACGGCTCGAGCTCGCTTGGTCTTCGGTTTGATTTGATTTGATTTCAGGGAGCCTCGGCCCGCAGCCATGCGCCCCCAACCCAACAATTAGTTCGGAATTGAATTGAATTAAATTGAATTTATTTACTTGAGTTCTACAGATCTGAGAGTCATGTACTCAATCGTAGTTCGGCCCTGTGCTCCCAACAATTAGTTTTTTAACCGAAAAAGAGTCACCACCACAACCATCCAAATCACCCACATCACAAGGTAATTTTGGTTAAATGAATTAGCACTATTTTTCTTTTTGCCCTTCACTCCAAACTATAAATACAACCCCGACTTATCCTGTTGTCAGTGCTACACTGCAACCTCGTAAAGGGTAGAATTCGCGGTTTAACATAATAATAAACATTTTGTTCAGGAGCAAAGGGAAGGCAAGGACATAATGACTAATAACCAACCCCACCAATTATAACCAACTAATAACCCGAAAACTGTTGCTATTCCTATAAACCCTAAGTAAGCCTAGAGTCAATGGCATTCCATTTAAGGCCCTAAGTGTGATTAGAGCCGCTCATGTAAGTCAGGCGATCCTGAGCAGGCTAACGCTCGAATATGTAATAAAAACATCACAAGCACTGAACTATGACTACTAGCCTTAATTCTGTCAGCTAAGCCTTATTCGGTATCCACTCAAACCCGTTAGGCCCCACGCAGTAAATGTATAAATAAATACAGGTACAAACCCATTTACGTTGCCGTTTGGACTTATATGTCAGACTGCCGGAGTGGGGAATGGAACCCACGTCCTTTGAAACCAAAGGCCGAGGTCCTGCCGCTGTGCCATACTGACATGGCCTAAATAAACGGCCGTGTCATATGGCTCAGCGGTAGGACCTCGGCGTTTGGTTTCAAGGTCGTGGGTTCGATTCCTCGCTCAGGCAGTCTGACAACATATAAGTCCAAAGGGCAACGTAAATAGGTTTGCATCTGTATATATTTAATCTCTACAACGCGAAAGTTGATGCTGGCGGATGACTTTTTTGGCAGTTTTTATTCCATCCATACATGCAAAATGTACCGTATCCTGGTACCTGGGATCAAGACACGACGAAATCGCCGTCATCAGACAAAATTCTACAAATCACTTAATATTTTTGTGTACTTACACTTAAAAACCCACTTTTCAACAGACCATTTTGTAATCTAAACAGACACTTTTACCGTAAATCATTTATTAAATGCCCATGGACATGAATTCAGTTATTGGTTTACTAGTTTATGTAGTGCATTATCTACTGTGCTATACGCATGAAGTTTTTAGTTTCATACGTAAAGCACAGTAAATAAAATACATAAACTAGTAAAAACTAATAACTGAATTCATTTTAACAGCCCATGGGCGTTTAATAGGCGATTTACGGCAAACGTGTCTGTTCAGAATACGAAATTGCCTGACGAAAAGCGGGTTTTTAAGTGTACAAGTACACAAAAATATTGAGTGATTTTTGTAATTTTGGTGCAGAAAAACCACGATTTAAGGTGATAAAACAATGATGTATGATACTTTTAGTCAATTTTTGGCAGAAAAATTACGATCTAAAATGCTTTAAGGTCAGAAATCGTGAAATAATCTAGTCACACCCCCCTGCGGGGGGAGGGAGGATTGTAACTAGGTAATTTCACAATAGCTGACTGCCAATCATTTTAGTGGGGGGGGGGGCGTGACGTAGCTTTGCCAGAATTGTTAAAAGACGACTTATGCTACATTACATTCTGGACATCAGACTCTTTGGCAGATTTAGCATGTATGATTCCAACTATATGTGTACAGATTTTTTCCCCATAAAATCCTTTCTTTGAACAAGTTGTAGCGACTTATTTTGGCGTCCAAATATTATTGCTAAAACTCTGTCAACGTCAACGGTCAACGTCAACGTCAATCAGCCTTGTACCCAAGATGTGTCACAACAATCTACTTTCTCTCCAAGGATAACGTTGCAATTGTCACACTACCAACAACAATTGTCACTGTTATTATTATATTCCACTGTTAACAATGTAAGAGCCACGTATTGCATTGGCAACCAATTTTACTGCTCGAGCTCGATGTAAAATATTCCCGTTCCAATCCTGTATTTCCACCGACAAGCAATCGATGTTTTCATCCCACAATATTTGGTAAATATGAATTAGAATTTATTCCCCCCCCCCCCCTAACATTCTCTGCTCCCCCAATCCTCCCAGCTTAAGTAACGTCATGTCCCCCTAACTTTCATCAATTTCATCCCCAACATATTAAAATCAGGAAGGAGGATCTTTGTAAAAATCGGGCGAGCATTCAACTATAGCACATTTGTAAAAATCCTGAACCGTATATCCGTAACAAAGACAATCCGACTGATCGTTTACATTTATTTCACGTCAATTTCCACTTGCCATCGCCACTATACCAAATCCCAAGATCCGTCCCTCCCAAGTATAAAAAAAATACAAAAAAAACAAAAACCCTGCTTTTCCGTTACTTTTAAATGTAGTTAGGAAAGGAAGAAGTATAGTTCTCTGCATATGGCCCATTCTCGTGCAATTCGGCTTTGCCTAAAGGGTTTTAATCGTTGTCCTAGTCTAGTTTTGTACTTGCCTGGCGGTGTCATGTCCGGCAGCCTGCCGAGATCTGCTATGTAAGCTGCTTTTAGGGACAGAACGGCACTTAGTAAAACTATTAAGCTGCATTTTACAGGTGAAGTGGAGACCCACGCCAAAAAAAAAAAGACTTTCGTAATTTGGCAAGCATTGATTTTGTTTTTACTGATCAATAAAGAGGGGTGATGGGCCCTGAATTATTGATGCGGGCGCTTATGAGAACCAAGGCATTTAATTTATGCACGTAATAACATGCTTCCATAATAACTGATTTCGAACCGCTCCAACGTAGGGTGATCTTGCACAATTCAAGAAATCTGTTTTCCTTCCCCAGAAATTGAAGATGGCTGTCGTTCGCCGATATTACTGTCGATTTAAAGATGCAAACAGTCTTTATTAAATTCAATAACCATTGTCTTTTTATTGAAAAGCAAGAACACGCCAGAATTAAGTTAGAGACTTTGGTTTATGATGTCACAACAACCTCCCGTTCACGATGCAGGGAGTTTGACTGGGTCGGTTATGTTGATGTGGTGAGCAAACGATGGTGAAAGGTTGAAAGTTATTTAAGGCAGATTCATTGCTTAGAGATGTTTTGATGGTCAGTAATGTAGATGTTGCACTCGCCTGCCACGACACAAATCCCTGCTTTAAACTAATGTGATGTGGGTGAATAGCAGTGAATTGTTTGGGGCGTGACGTAACTTAAGTGTGGATAATTGGGGAAAATTGGAGAAAAATTTCTAGTGAATGATCGAAAATAAACAACTTACGATGGCTGCAGTCAGATTGGAATGAAGGAGGGCTTGGAACTTTACATTGTTGCCTAACAGATAAGCTGTTACAGTTGTCGGTTAGGCAATCCACGAGTTTACATTGTTGTTGCAACAGAATTGGAACTGGTAGCAATAAATCGTCCGAAGACTTCAGGGATAGTCACCGTTACCGTAAAATAATGTTCGTTTAGTGATGCAACACCGGGAACTCTAATAATGAGAAGAATACCACGTGCTTCTATCACTAATCAACGCCATGAGTACAGTTAGAAGGTGTGCTTTCTGCGCGCCTATTGTAGCAGTTTTTGACAGTTTCGGATGACGTGGATGGCTTGCTGTGCCAAAGCGAGCGTCAAGCCTTTATAACTATCAGTAAACCTCGGCCATACACGAGCAGTTTAAAGAAGGGTAGGCTATGCTTGTAAACCACAATGATATATTAAAAAAAAAACTGACTTACGAGGAACCAGCGCAATTCAAGAAATCGGTTTTCCTCTTTCAGCATTCCGAAAATGCTATCCCATTTCCCGCTTTTTTTACCCACCCTCTTTTTTGCAGAGTTGTTTTTTTTTTCCTTTCCTTTAAACTTGCCTTCAAGTGCGTTAAATGAATACTACTCTTTTTTTTTCCCCTCCTTCCCTTCGTCTAGCACAATGTAAACATCTAGAAAATATGAGGGCGTAATGGGACACGGGATACACAATGTCAGGAGGACACTGTGCCCTAAAAAGAATTATGGGGCTCGTGAGTAAGGAGTAAACATTCAACGAACGTTGAGTAAAAAAAAAAAAGAAAAAATAGAAGGGAAAAGGTACAAAAAAAGACACGCCGGTAAAAAGAAGACCGTGAAAATGGAGACGTTTCACGCATCCACCCAAAAAATCGCAGGGAAGGAGAGGTGGGGAGGGGGGGGGGGGAGGGGAATAGAGGTGGAGAATGAAAAACAAAACTGTGTAAGAAAAAGCACGACTCCACTTCTTGCATGAACGACATTTATTTACCCACTTATATTTCGACTCTGTTACGCACATGGGAATCGTCTTCAGTTGAAACAAGCAACTGCAGCGACTACCTAGTCGCAACCGGTCTTCTGTACACTGCAGCCACTTTTTTAATGTTTTGTTTTAACTTGACAGGTTACGCTGAAAGCCTAACTGCCAAAAATCCCCTTAACCAGGAGACCTAGCAGCGGTTCAAGGGACCAGCTAGTTGGCTGTGGCTGGCTGGAAGACTGACTGATTTGGCATGCTGGCTCCTTAGCCTAAATACGTTTTGGTAACCACTGACAACCGCGAAATACCAAAGGTATTACGGGAAATGGAAAGTTCTAGAAGGTTCTAGAGGCAGGAACCGGAAATAAAATTACAATACATAATTAATGCCCACCTATGTAAGATAAGACACATAAGACTAAGATTGGCCATTGGCCCCAGCAAACATGTTAAGCACACAAGATTTGCGACAAGGCCTATTTTAATTGCTGTAACTTAATTTTTTTGGCCAAAAAAGCTGTTCTTTAAACTTGTCAGAAAGAAACTTGGTGCAAAAAAAACCCTAAAAGGACGACATATTTTGCATCAATTAAAAAAGAAAAAAGCCAATAGATGCACAAGCATACAATTAAAAACGCGACGATTCGAGTCGGAGACGACTCTTTTTCAAGCCGTACTAAACACTAAAGTGTCCGCGGCCTATCTTGAGTTCGCCCCAGAACGACACAGATAATCAATTGTATGTTTTTGGTAGCAGATTGCCTTGTTGATATCCAAGATGGTTACAAAATCAAATGCGGGCGTCGACTAAAGCCGCCCCTTCCAGGAAGACGCAGCCGCTCGTAAATACCTGCAGCACTGAAGACAGGCCGCGGACACTATAAGCACATGTTTTGACTTTTAGCCTAATGCCGAGTATGTCTTGATAAAGAGTAGTATCGATTCGAAACGTCGCGTTTTTATTGTATTAATAATAATATACTGGTTTTCCACATATTACGTGGAGGGAAAACGGAAAGGCAGGGAGCCACTATCACAGTTTCCAAAACAGGGGTTGGGGGTGGGGGAGGAATGCTGGTGGCAGACTTTAATGCATGGGGGGGGGGGGGGGGGGCGCCTAAGAAAAACATTCAACCGCTCCAAAACCAGGAGCCTGCGAAAACCAGACACAGTTGGGGCATTCAGTGTCTCTGCCCCAAGTGCATTCCAGATCGGAACAACCCGTAAGCGAGAAGAAATATCGACGACCATCGAGACGCCAAGATTGTTCTTATGCACCTATTGGCTTTTTACTTTTTTAATCATAGCTGTTTTGGTGCTTTTTTCATCACTTAAAATTTTACACCACACTTAATATCAGCAACATTACATATAGCTCTTAAAACATACGGTTTTGTTTCAAGTGACTGGATGCACGGAAAAAGCATACCTAGAGGTTTTGAAAGATTGTCAACATTCGCGTTTCTGACGCGCGGAGGTGCGCGGATTGAGCGAGGGAAGCGTGCGATTTCCACGTAAAGTAAACCGTTCCAAAGCGTTTCTCGCTTTGGTCTATCTTTCATTTGGAGCTACTTTCTCCTTCGTAAGGGCCTTACTTCCGGAAGAGTAGGCGATCAAACATAAACATGCAAACAAATCCTACGTTTTGAATGATGTAGATGAAATCCAATCGTGCTCAGGAATGTGACGAACGAACTGTGAGCAACAATTGCTATTAGCTTGCGTCGAATAATCAGTACGTCAGTTTTATGATGCTTTGGTAATCGAACAAGCTATGTGAAGCTAGGGTCGACACCAGTAGATTGAGCGAAGCGAACGATACGTCTAATTCAGTTTACTAAGCTGAACTGTGCGTTTTTTATTAAGCCGCTAACAGTTAATTAAGTGGTTCTCAAGAGCGCACGCATGGGTTTTTTCTTGGCGCATGAAACGTTTTTCATGACATTGTCTAAAAAAAAAAATTTCCAATCACGCATCAGTGCTTTCACTAAACACACCTGGAGCCGATGACCATATCAGTTCTAGGCTCCATTCACATGATCGCCACAAAAAGAATCTTAGTGGCCGTTCAGTGAGTGACATGTCACAACTAAAAAGTTCCATTTAAAAATGACTTTTATCAAAAGCGCAACGTTTGCATGCTTATACTGCATGACATTAAAATTTAGATATTGTACTTCACAACAAAGTTTAAGCTGCTGATTTTGTTTTGTAAAAATAATGCTATTGCCCACATCTATCAATCACGAATAAAAAAGGGGAAAAAACACGGCCCGCTCGCGTTATTTTTTTTAGTACCACTCCTGAGAACCATTTAATTAATTTTTAGCGGCCTTAGTACTTTTTTTAAGTGACTTGTGAGGCTTTTCTTTACGTTCTGTCCTTATTTTACAACTGCTAATACATTCTAAAAGCGAAACTGTACATATCTATCGTGTACATCCCTATAGGGCAGTGACACGACGTAGTATTATTGTATATAACTCTATGGTGGAGCCAGTTACTGGGTTAGCTGCAAGGTGCACTGGTGGGGGAAAAGAAGAGCGTCTTACTGAAGCCAATGCTATTAGACAGGATTTCTTAGGCCTAAAACGCGCGATTTTTGTCGATTTGTTGGCAGTTGCTGACATTTTTAAGCGAGTGGAATCTTTATTTTCCAATTACAACCTAAGCAGCATAAGGGATTGGAGAAAACAACGGTTTTTTAAGCCTACGAAATCCACTCTCAAAGCACTGGCTGGACTAGAAGTGCCGTTGTTTAACCCACCATTTCAATCTAGTGACCCTTGCAGGTATCTCTCTCTTTGCAATATGACGTCACTTGACGCTGCTGTATAGGTTAAAAAACAATGTTTATGGTCTTTTTTTTCTCCTCCAGTTAATTCATATCACTAAATCACGCTCCTACCAGTTGACGACGTGGTGTGTTCGTGTTAGATTTATTTATTCTCTTATTTTTTTTTAAACTTAAGTCGTCGCAGTGTCAATGTTTAACGACGAAAGGAATTTTAAATATTTAAAATAGTTAGCAGAACTTTAAAAAAAAATTTAAAAAGCGCAAAAAAAAAACTTAACGTCTTTAATTGCACTCTGTCTGGCAAGACCTCCCACGCGCACACCGCACGGAGAACGCTCTCGCTTAGCGGGTGCGAAAACATCGTTAACGACTTCGAGAAAATTTGTTTGAACAGCTTCCGCCCTTAACTCATGACTCAAAGGGATTTTTCTTTTTCTTTTTTACGTTTTCTCTTTTTTTGGTTTTTCTTTTAACTTTTACTTTAAAGAGCAGAAGTAGAAAAAAAAAAGAGAAAAAAAAGGGCAAAAAATCAATAACGCGGGTTTTTCAGAGCATTAAGCAAAGCCAAATCAATTGATTTTCTGCAAAACTTTTGTAGATTCTTTTTCTGTCGGTTTTGCAACTCATTGTTTTGGTTTTTTTTTTTATTTTATTTAATACAACTCTCCAACGAAGCAACGTGTTTGTGTGTGGGGATGTGAATGCGGTGTTTGTAAATATCTGAACCCGAAGTCAAAACTGCAAAGGAACACAAATTAACTAACCCGTTAGGTTTCGGATACTACAGTGTTGCTGTACTGTTTAGTCCACGTGAAACCTTACTGCTGTATCCAACCATTATACACGTAAATATAATTAAAACCATAGCCCAACTTTCAAATCTTTTGATGCCGAAACAAAGGAAGAATCTGGTAAGGCTACACACTCAACTACGATCTGTGCCAATTTTTTCAGTGTTCTTTAGTCAAGTCGTCTACTTTCCGTTTATCACCCTACTGAGGACATAATACATATTATTTTTCAAGATTTTCAAGCACTTTTCCACGCATGTAGTTTCATTATTACTTTCCTGGATATTTCTTGGCTTTCAAGGACTCTTACGAACCCTGATTATTTGTAGAGTTAGTTGTTCTAAACACACTAAGACGATTAGTTTTTAACCATTTTCCAGCGAAGTCATTTAGCCAAGCAGAATACACCAGTCATTAGCTGACCTAATGAGTAAAATGTGGTAAGAACATTTGTATACAGCAGTAAGGTTTCGCATGGACTAAACAGTATAGCAACACTGCAGTATCTCAAAAACCTTCCAGGAAAGTTAATGTGTTCTCCTTTGTTGTTTCGACATCGGATCAGTGAAACCTTACCGTAAACATCGAACGATTCTTTTTTGTTTTCTAATTCAAGTACTTTGTTTCAACGATGGGACAGTTTTACTGTTCAATTAAATCTCTCCAAAACCAAACTTTTAAGGATTCCCGTCAAGCTTTTCCGTCGTTTGAATTCGTGAAATCAAACGCCAAGCTCTTTCGCCAAGTTAATCCCAGCCGACGAGTGGCCCATGGTTTTCGAACGTTGAACGAAAAATATGAAAATTGCTGGCTGACGAATTTCATTTAACGTTTGAAGTCTTTGTCGGCTGGATTTAAAACTTGTCGAAATAGCTTGGCTTTTGATATCATGACTTCAAACGGTCGAAAAGCTTGGTGGGAATCCCTATCAAGTTTGTTTTAGGTAGAGGATCAGGACACATCTTTTTGGTCCAGTGATAAAATCCATTTTTTTCTTAGTAATTACGAGATCAAAAGACGAAAATCCTGTTTACAGTTCTTTTTTTGACCTAAGGTTTCACGTGGGCTTAACACTTCAGCGACGTAGCATCTGAAAACTTACAGGAAAGCTTATTCGTGCTCCTTTACGGATTTTAGGTTGGTTCATTAAACCTTTCCTTAAACATCAAACAATTTCGTTTAGTTTTCTATTACGCAAATATCACATTATTTCCCCCCTCTTTTTCAACAAGAAAACGTTACACTGTGAAGACGATGTGTACTGACATCAATGTGTACCTTCTCAGCCTCCACATGAACTGTGTACTGATAGTACACAAGCTGTGACGAGAATGTGTACTGTCGCTGCACAGACTGTGTACTGCCAGTACACAACTCGTGTGGAGGCTGAGAAAGTACTCTTTCATGTGTACTGTCAGTACACATCGTCTTCAGAGTGTACGCTGCGTCACTATTAGTGGCTTTTATGTTGTCCGGCGACCAAAGTCCCCCGATCAAGCGAAGTTTCAGCCTTCTCTGTGTCGCATTGTTCTTTTTCCTCAGTTGTCTGAAGAAGCCAAACTGCCTGAGCTGTAAAGGAAACAAGCGTCTAATGGTCGCCATGCTCATATACATTTTATCTAGATTGGGCGGACGTTTATGTTCTCATTGAATCTTGGCGGGTGACACACTAGCGTGTGTCTTAATTTTGGTTACTTTGTATCTTTACAAATGTGCAAAAATGACTATCAATTTCTTTTAATATTCCATCAACTACGGTTCCAAGGGTTTATTTATTTGCTTACTGTTAATCAATTCCTTGCTCAAAACCCATTGTAACATATAGTGTGTAGGAGAGTATTTGTTCAATATTGGAGAGTATATTTCGAACATCCCACTTACATGTACAGTTTGGCGCACTTAGATAATGGATCTACTTTCGTACGTCAGACGATACGCGTCATCGTTTCCTGTTTATGACGTCATAATTTGTGGGGTTCATGCTACCACGCGACACTCGTTTCGTCTGTCATTTGATCGAGGGGTCCGACAAGCGTGTAAATCATGACAACCGTCTGATTTACAGATTGGTAAATCAGTAAATCACTGTAAATCAGTAAATCAAGGGTAAATCGTGTAAATCAGTAAATCAGGAAATCATTGTAAATCAATAAATCAGAAGCAAATCAGTAAATCATGGGTAAATCAAAAGTAAATTACTGTAAATCCTGTAAATCAATAAATCATTGTAAATCAATAAATCAGAAGCAAAATGCAAATCAGTAAATCAAGTGTAAATCAAGAGTAAATCACTGTAAATCGTGTAAATCGGTAAATCATCCTAAACCAGGAAATCAATGTAAATCAGTAAATCAATGTAAATCAGTAAATCACTCGTAAATCAAAGATAAATCAGTAAATCAAGGGTAAATCAGTAAATCAAAGTATGCCAGTAAATCAAAGGTAAATCAGTAAATCAAGTACACTACTCAAGGCTTTGTCGGACCCCTCGCATTTGGTGTTTTGTTATCGCACGTGCAACGCTAAGTCACGTGAAGGAGCGAGCGGAAGTGACGTGGCTGTATAAGTGCGCTAAACCTAGCGAAACGGTAGGACGTTAACATGCGCGTATTAAGAACTGCGCGTGGCAGCTTTAGGGCAAGAAGGGATGTAATTTTAACCTACTGACAGCTGGCGATTTTTACTGATCCAAAAATTTCGACTCTTACTGCCGAAAGTTAACGATCGTTTTGGGAAATATTTTGGTTTAATGGCTGCCTCTCAGCATACAAATGAATTCCATAATGGAATATTAAAGGGCAATTACATCCATTTTGACATGCATGTTTGACTTTTGGATCACTTACACAATAACTAAACACAAGAATTGCGGTAAGAATACGTTACGTACGTCTGATATAACAATTTAATTACTGCCTCACCAAAACACGACACGGAGGTCGCCATTGTTTTGCTGGAACGCGTAGAAATTAATGCCGACAGACGGATCTCTTCGATTTTGACTCGCAGCCGATTGAGGTAGCTGTATTGACTGTGAGAAGCTCGAGCGTCTGACGGCCTTAGCTGGCCACTACACTGCCGGCCAGCTAAGGCCGTCAGACGCGCTTGAGCTCCTCACAGTCAATACAGCTATCTCAATCGGCTGCGAGTCGAAATAGAAAAGTGACATCTGTCGGCATTAATTTCTGAGCGTTCCAGCAAAACAATGGCGACCTCCGTGTCGTGTTTTGGTGATGCAGTAATTAAATTTTTATATTGGACGGATGTAATTGCATATACATTGCATATACATGTAATTATATATGGATGTAATTGCCCTTTAAACGAAAAAAAAAAAAGAATGATGCTCGGGGTATTTGACAATAACGTTTGGAAGTAATTGTGATGGTTTTGATTGCTGAAATGTCTTAGCCACTCACCAGGCTACTGATTCGGGAAGGGAAGGGCCCCAGAAATACGCTCTTGCTCATGTCGATTGTGGCATGTAAAAGCTCCTAAATACTCCAAGCAAAATTGTGCCTCTCCGTCCACAGATAACCTCAGCAGTTGAAAAGGACGTTAATAAGCCTAGTTCGCTTTTTTTTTTTCTCTTAGGTTTTGTCTTAACTTTTTTTTTTTACTACTCATTTAAGATTTGCTTAATCGGGTACTGGATTCAAGATTATGATATTTTTTTTTTTTAATTTTGCTTTATTTAATTGTTTAAGAGTCATCGAACACAGACGTGAAAATTAGTCGTATAGCCTTTGTGGCCAGTCCGCTACTCGACATCTGAGAATAAACAGGACGGAAAGCCAAATGGGCTCGATGAGTGATAAGTAAATACAGATGTAAACCTATTTCCGTTGCTTTTTGGACTTAAATGTCAGCTTGTTTGAGCCGGAATTACTTTGCCATCAAAGGCCGAAGCTCCATCGCTAATCCATACTGACACGGCCAATCAGTATGGCTTAGCGATGGGGTATCGGCCATTGGTCCCAAGGGTCGTGGGTTCAACTCCCGTTCAGGCGGTCATACATTTAAGCGCAAAATGCAACGGTAATTGGTTTGGTTCCGTGTGTATTCCGTCACGTCCGGTCGCACATTTGGCGTGGTACCTCTTCAATGCGTAATCAGAACTGTGGGGGGGGGGCGCATTTCGCGCAAAATTGATAAACCCTAAATCGGAAAGCCTCCCCAGTTTGAACTGCCGGAAACTCACTGCCGAAATACACGAAGTATGGAACACCAGATGGGCGCGCGCTCGACAGTTAAGTCTGTCTATGCGCTGTCTTTGTCCTGTATAATTACGGTCTATATCGTTCATTGAGTTTAATTAAGGAGTTGAACAGCAACTGTTAGTTTCCCTGTGTGCAAGTTGCAGAGGCTGGACGCA
The DNA here is from genome assembly GCA_023313725.1 of Lithobius niger. Classification (NCBI taxonomy): domain Eukaryota; kingdom Metazoa; phylum Arthropoda; class Chilopoda; order Lithobiomorpha; family Lithobiidae; genus Lithobius; species Lithobius niger. The sequence goes on along the minus strand of JAHWFP010016605.1, from coordinate 5,311 downwards.
AACGCCACGTTTCTACTTCCGGTCGAAAAAGTAATGGTCTCAATACCGACGAAACCATTTTCGGTGATTACTGATATTGGCACAGCTCAAAAAAAATTTATATTTAAAATAATTATTAGATTGGATAACTATGAAAGTAATGATTTAAGCAATTACAATAAAGCTGAACCGCTGTTTCGTTTTCGAAGGACAAAGTAAAAATGATTATTTTTTAATAACCACTTAATATATTTTTTTATCCTTTTTTTTTTCAATTGTTTTCGTTTCCAAATTGATTCCGGGAATCT
>JAHWFP010016599.1:0-22553 GCA_023313725.1 Lithobius niger | reverse complement strand
AAAAACCTCAGGCAATGTGGATTGCACGGAAAATGTAATTTCGTGTGACTGAGCGAAAATTTGTGTCAACATAATAAAACGTTGTTAAATCCTGTTAAAACGTGTCCTTGGGAAGTCGTGGGTTCAAGTCCCAGTCGGGGCAGTTGACATTTCCCCTTTTTCAGATTTTTGTATCTCATATTCTCACGAGGCCAGTCTTTAATGCAGGCTGTTTGATACAAGACACATTATATTTCTAAGATTTACAAAATTATCTTCATTTTCAAAGGCTAAAAAGTAAAAAAAAAAAAAAAAGATAAAAACCAAGCAGCGCACGACATTACAGGAACTGTTCACCAGGAAGCTCCTAATCACTATGACTTCCAGGTGAACAGCCCCTGAAGTGCTGTGCTATGTGCATTTTAAAATGTATATATTTTTTAACCCTTGAAAATGAAGAAAATTTGTAATCTTTAAAACATAAGTATTTACTACCTCGCTATTTACGCACTGAGTGCGTAGTGCTTATCGTACATTTTTTTGTATCAATCAGCAACACACTTGTTCAACCAAACAACAATAAACAATGACATATGGACTGCACAAGAGATTATAAAGATTTCCATTATAGGAATGAGGAATGTTAAGCAGTATTAAAGCTCTGTCCCAGCGTATGACGAATTACAGTGCCCAGCTTGCCGAATATTTGTACTGCAAAAAATGTACCCGCTTTGAAATATTACAAAAAGGGATGTTTTTCATGCGATATCAACAATATGGCTAGCGTTTCGATAATTCTCTGATGCTGGATTGAGAACAGGCCATGGTCGTATTTTTTTTTTCAGTGTCAGTGGCGTGCACAGTAGAGGAAAGGGGGTGAGGAATCCCCCTCCCCTTTTCGGAAATTGCCCTTTTCGGGAAAGAATGGCCTTTTTGTGCCTACATTGCTGATGTGGCGGTGCCTGAGAAAGGCCCTAAAAAAAGCGTAAAAAGGGTAAGCAAGCCTGAAAAAGGCAAAAGAGGCTAAGAAAGGGTAAAAAGCGAGAGCCAAAAAAAAAGGCCCCAAAACAATGTCCGCTACAAACATGCTGCGCACTTTACTGAAAGTTCCCCCTGCCCTCTCGGGGATCCGTGCACGTTACTTACTCATGTTCCATTCCTCGTTCAAATGTGGCCAAACGATGACAAATGCGGCCAAATGTTGGATTGGTCGTAATATTTCTGGTACAACTGGCGTTAAGAATGTGCCTTACAGGTTTTATGTAATACATAAATGGGTAAAAAAACAGGGGCGTGCACGAGGGGGAGGGGGGGGGAGTCTTTGCCCCTGCTTATCGAAAAGAATGTTCTTTTTGCCCTTTTTGTTAAAAAAAAAATGTGTCCTATTTTGGTTTTCTAGAACTGATAAACGATGGTGCTGCAGCCAGAGAAAGGACTTAGTAGAAGCCTAAGAAGGGCAAAATGAGAGCCAGGAAAGGGGCAGAAAGGGGCGTAAATAGGTAAAAAAGACAAAAAAAAAAGAATGACAGGGTAAAAAAAAAAAGTCCCCAGAAGAAAAAACCTCGACGTGCCCTTTTTCTAAAAGTCGTTCCCGTCCTCTCGGAGGTCAGTGTTCGCTACTGGTGTATTGGCTTCAGATTAAAGGAGTGAGCATATATGATTTGTTCACAAGGCTGTTCGTACACAATTCTTCGTTCCTTCTTCATGTTCTCCTGCCAAAAATCCTTCAAAGTTCTTGTAGCAAACAGATTGTTTAACGGTCAGGCCTAATTTTGTGTTCCAGTAATTACATGGCCTCCGTGCTGGTGAAAGTCGAGTGGACAAACGTGGTTCTTACGTAATGGTGTCGTTTGACGGCAGCATGGGCTGACTGCCTCTCGACTGGTACGCAAATAAATATCATATTTAAGACATTCGATGCCTGACCTTTTGTGCCAACTAATTTATTACACGGACCAGCTCCTAGCCGGCCGTTTCCAGTTCTGCCTGACATATCCAGTTATTCCTATTGGTTACAAATTACAAAAGATTAACACAATACGCCTGCGCCATGTTTTTCTCGCCTTTTGTGAAATGTTTGTCTCATTTCTTCCTGTTGAAATAAAAGGACAATGCGTCATTAAATAAATACGGTACCACCTACCACAATCGGGGTAAGAGGGGGTGGGGGGAGGGGGATGCAAGACACAGTGCCTAAAAGAGGCCGTGGGGTCTAAATTCATGATGCAGGGAGCCAGAGAGGTCAAAATTCAAGACGGAAAAACAACAAATTTAGGGCAAATTTAGTTTTCCAACAAAAAAATAACCAGAATGCTATAAATAGACTTACATGTTTCACTAGTCGTTGAAGTGGGAAAATCGGCTTCATGCCAAATGGTTTTAGTCTTGAGAGGCCCCAATCTGACCTGGCGCCTTAAACATCACCCCTTCCCCCTCACCACATCCACCTTAGAAAATGTACAGCACTGAGTCCAAAGTCTAGCCTAAGATTAAAAAGGAAACAGCAGAGACGTCACACACCAACTAAAGCTAAATCAGGGTTCGTACCAAAATACTAAAATTAATTCCCTGTGTTTTCCAGGTTTTTCGCAGTAATCGAGGTTAATTTCCAGGGTATTTACCAAAATTTCAGGAAGGAATTTTTCAAACATTTTACCAGTTGTACTTATTTTTACGGCTCACTTAGAGCAAAAAGTAGCCCAATTTAATGAACCTTTAGGTGTTAACACAGAAGTACAAGGATGCATTTTATTTTAGCACAATGGGCCATATGAATAAAAAGAAGAATGACCTTCTACTTGAACAATATGGAGTACATCCTTCATGTGGTATGAATAAAAATAAAAGGAAAACCTACTTCTGACAGAAGCAAATGCTTTTTCTGCCGACCTTTTGCGCAAGAAGTAAATGGTTTATGAATAAAAAGAACCTTTTGCTCAAAGAGGCAAGCAAATCCTTCCGATGAAGGAAGCAGTACATTAACGAAATGTTAAACACTACATGTCTAAGGCCCGTATTCTGAACGCTGACTAAAACTCGTATTTGACTTGAAATGACGTCACACCTATTAAGTGCCATTCACCACCCGATTTCTTCCAAATGTATCCAAAAGAAGTTCTGGACGTGGTGAATGTCACTAAATAGGTGTGACGTCATTTTAAGTCAAATACGAGTTTTAGTCAGCGTTCAGAATACGGGCCTTATTCCTCACGAATCCACAGTCACTATAAAATTCTAGTTCGGTTTGAAGTAGAAAACGTGGAGTGGCTAGCCAGTACCTTCTTGTGCACAGCCACAGAATCTCATAGTGGTGCACTCACATCTCGACAAAAAAATGGAGATATGTTTGAGGTATATCTATCCAATCCAGGATATCAAAAAGGCATGCTCGAGGAACTCAGGATTGAACAATTGTCAGTATCACGAACTCTTAAAATGCGGTGCAGTTGTGTTATTGGTGTAACAGACTGTACATATGTCGGAATACCAAATCCGAGTATCCACGGAGAGGAGTACGTGAACCCCAAACCCCGCGTGAACCCCGCGTGCAATGCAGCTAAGCCAGCCGCGCGGCTTTGCCACTGACCTTTTACTTACAGATAGAAGTGTTTGCTCCCAAGCAAAAGGTAATCATTGTTCATACGAATAGAGGATATGCTTTTACTCGTACCTTTTACTTTAAGCAAAACCTTTTCCTTCTACCTTTTGTTTGTGAGCATTCGCTTCATCTTTATTCATACGGGCCAATGCCTTAACAGAAATAAGTCTAATGCACTTTTAGGATTAGGCCTAAAATTGTGGTTTTGTTTTTTCCCTGAGTTTTCTAGTTTTTTTTTTTTTTTTTGTGAAAAGTGGGAGAATTCCCCGGATTTTCCCTGAGTTTCAAACACAGTTTAAATACGCAGAGTTTTTCAGGTTCTCCAGCGTTGGTGGGAACCCTGTAAACGCATTCGTTAGCCTATAGTCAGGATTTTCAATTATTACAGGGTATACGAAATGGTTTCCTTGAATACAGTCTATAATTTTGTTTTTTAAATGAGCTAGCTGGTTGTGGTTTTCCGAAGGGACTCAAAGAGGCGGCTTGACTTGCCTTCGTCTTAGACTGGTAGGCCTGAATTTTTCTATGCGAGGCTCATTTTTTTTTTCTTCATAGGAAGCTGCAGCACCGTGTGTATTACTTGGAATGAAATTGTGCTCAGACAAAAACAGTTTGAATGCCTTCATGCATTTGAAAAAAAAACCGATTCAATTAGATTTAGATCAACTCAGTAAAAAAATTATTACAAGTTATTTTCAGGAAAATTCTTCAGTGGAACCTTGATATATACTTGTGCTCTTCTACTTCTTGTACCTTACAGGAACACCTTGTTTTCTCTTTTGTTACTCTTCAGGAATACCTTGTTCTCTCTTCTGTTATGCTTTTCAGGGATACCGTGTTCTCTTGTACCCTTCTACTTCTGGTACCCTTCAAGGATACCTTGTTCTTTCGTTTAGTCTTCTACTTTCGGTACCCTTCGGGGACGCTTTGTTTCTCTTGTGCTCTTCTTTTTCTTGTACCCTTCATGGTCACCTTGTTTTCTCGTCTGGTACCTTCACGGACACCTTGTTCTCTCTTGTAGGGATGGAATGGATTATATATGACCCATGACCCATTGACCCAGTTTATTTGTTGACCCATGGTGCAAGTGACCCATTATCCACTTAACCATTTTAATCCACTGGTCCAACTTGCTCCGATGACTATTTTGACCCTTTCTCATTCACTAACCCAATTTGATCTACAGACCAAAATCCATCGCAAACCACACAATATTCAGTCAATCCATAATACGTTACGTCAGGAGTTTATAAATGCATACATGTCCTTTGTAATCCATCCCTTGCTACAAGGCCATCTTGAGAGAAGCTGCTTGTATCACTTCCCGAATCCAGGTAGGTGGTTTCAACATCGCCAGAATCTTATATTACCGAAGCAACACAAAGAGGCGTGAACTTGCTAGGCAGCACTAGAACTAGTTTGGAGTTGGGAGGTGAGAAACACAATTTTTGCCCCATTCGGCCTTGGCTTGAATAAGCAAAACTCCTTCCTGGCTTTAAGTTCTTGGCTTTAAGTTCTTTTAGTCTTCTGTATAACTGAAATGGCTGAGAAAACTATTGCAACAACTTTGTCCGTCCGTCACTTTTTTCAACTTCAAAATGGCACCAGATGGAGACAAACAGTGTTCACCATTAGATGCAACGAGAACGACCAATAGTTAGTTAAAAAGAGGAGGGAATCATCTAATCTTCAATCTGAAGTTTTTGAACAAGTACATCAGCAATTCAAGTTTCAAGATGGAGACATTCGGCTTGGTTCGTAATTCAGTCAAACCAGCAAATTTATGCTATCCATCGATCTGGAAGAAGTGTATCTCCATGTCCTCTGCACCCTGACGTGTTCCACAGCTCCAGGGATCTCCACCTCAATCACAAAGCCGATTCTTGTGACTCTTCATTCCAGAGGTATCAGAATACATGTCTATTTAGACGACTGGCTTCCAAGACTCCAAAACGATCCTCGCAGATCGTCAGACCATAGCGGACCTCCTGTTCATGCTAACCCTCGGAATCAACCTGAAGAAGTACCACCTAGAGCCCATGAGACCCACCATCTTCCTTGGAGCTTGCTTCCACCTGGAGCATTTCACCATTTGCCCATCTCTTGAGAGGATTCTCTCCATCAAGGAGGGAGTCATCGATCCGCTGGGTCATCAGAATTTCTCGATCAGGTCCCTCTGTAAGGTCATTGGACTCCTGTTTGCTGCAGCAAATCTTGGTCCATATGGCAGATGGAAAGTATGCCCCTGAACTGGTACAGGAAGGCTCACTGGAACTCAGCACCCAACCCATATCAAGACAGGATTTGGATGTTCCCACGTTTTCTGTCAGATGCCCTGCAGTGGTGCAACCCCACGAACACTGCTTCCAGAATCCCCAGAGAGGAGGACCCCTTCCCCCGAGATGCTCATCACGTATGCCTCTACTCCCAGATGGGATACTCACAACAGCAATGCAACTGTTGCTGGAGTGGGTACTCAAGAGGAACGCAGGCTGCGAGTAATCTACATTGCCATGCATCACTTCTAAGACAACCTGAAAGGGAAAGGACGATTCAAGTACGCAGCTACAACACCACTGCTGTTGCCTACTTCAACAAGGGAGGAGGAACCCACTCAAGGAACCACCACCAGCAGGCATACCAGATCTTCCTTCTGGCCACCATCTTGAAAATCAAGATAACGTCACGCCACATTCCTGGGATCTTGAATGTTCTGGTGAACCTATTGTCAAGACAATGCAAGGTCCCAACAACGGAATGGACACTAAACACATCTGTGTGCAAGAAGGTCTTTCCCATTTGGGAAACGATGATCAACCTCTTCATCACAAACTTCAATCACTGGCTCCCAAATTACACGAGTCCCTTCCCGGACCGTAAGCCTGCATGATGTACACTATGACATCGTCGTGAACTCACATGTTCGCCTACATTTTCCCTCTTACGTTCTTCTACCACTGATTCGGGAGAAGAACGGAAGGCATGTTCATCCTCATCGCACAGGATTGGGCAGCCCAACTATGGTTCGTTCGCGAAGCACAGCCTCCTGCCGCGCCCCCCCCCCCCCACCAGCCCAAATTTCTGATTGCATACTGCCAGAGGTGCCGGATGTTTTCTCTAGCCTGCTTTAGGAGATCATACAAAAACATGCCACTTTAATCTTAATAACTGGTAAGAACACATAACTGCAGGGGGTATTTTTTCCGGCGATATTTTTTCCCTAACCCTGTGGTTTCCTCTGTTCTGCTTTGGTGCCGATTTTCTCTTTATATTTCGTATTTAAATTAGTTTAAATTTAAAGAATTCTTGCTATCAATTATTAGTGTGTAAACGTAGTTACCTAAAACAATTGGTAACTACTTACTACTGTACTAAATGCCTAACACTAAATGCCTAGACGTGACTAAAATGCTTACCACCAAGTAAAGTACAAGCTGTAAAACACCTGTTCCTAAACAACTAATAAGTAAAGAAACTAAATAAGCAGTAAATAAGTTAGTAATTAACGAAGTCGGACTAATACAACATTTCCCCCAACATTTAGCCAACATTTTTCGTCAAAATTGAAACCCACTTTCATCGTTAGCAGTGCACCCTATTGGCTCCATTCTGTTCTACGTGTGTTAATTAATAAGCAGTTAAGTTAATGGTAAATAAGTAGCATATTTTGTTCATTGTGTAGAACATAGGCAAGTGCATGTTGAACGTGGACAAACTACCAAACTTTGTTAGTCTACGGTGTCATTTATAAAATTAAGTGTTTAATTTGTGCCATTAAAGTACTTTTCATTTCACATTAAACAAGACGGAAAGCCAACTGGGCCTGAGATATGTTGCATAAAAGATGCAAATCTATTTATGTTGCCTTTTGAACTTAAATGTCAGACTGCCCCAGCGGGAAATTGAACCCACGACCTTCGAAACTAAAGGCCGAAGTCTGACCAATAATACTGACGCATGTAAGCTGCATTGAAACATATGGCTGAGATGTAGGGCTTCGGCCCTTGGTTTCATAGGTCGTGGGTTCAGTTTCCTGCTAGGCAGTCTGACATTTAAGTCCAAAAGGCAACGTAAATAGATTTGCATCTGTATTTATTTCATTTGCTAAGCATTGCAACTCACCCCATGTTTACCTGCCTCCCTCTCTCGGACTCCCTCTCCCTATCTTGATCTCTCTCTCTTTTGCGCTCTTTCTCTTGTGTTCTCCCTCTCTTTTGCTCTCTCTCTCTCTCGCTCGCTCCCTCTCTCTCTCACTCTCTCTCACTCGCTCCCTCCCTCTCTTTTGCATTCTCTCACTCTCTCTCATTTTCTCTCTCCCTCTCGTGCTCTCTCTCGAGCTCATTCCCTCTCTCTCGCTCCCTCTCTTTCACTCTCGCACTCTCTCTCGCACTCCCGTTCTCGTTCTTTCTTTTGTGCGTGCTCTATCTCACCCCATGCTATCCAGCAAATAATCTGGGCATAACAATTATCGACTGTGTAGCTACGATTCCCGCCAATGTTGTAGTGGTGCTCTCTATTGGATTGTCCACCACTTATAGTGTCCGCAACCTATCTTGAGTTCGCCCCAGAATGAACACAAATCATCGATTGTATGTTTTTGGCAGCAGAGTGCCTTGTTGATATCCAAAATAGTTACAAAAACAATGGCGGTCCTCGATTAAAGCTGCCCTCTCCAGAAGACACAGCCGCTAGTAAAATACCATAAGGACTCAAGATACGCCGCGCACACAATAAGCTGATGTGTGTGAGCAACAGGACGCATATCATGCAGTTAGGCTGTAGCACCAGGAATATCCACAGTGTTGACACTACACACAAATCAAGGATGGGCCCACATGACTCAATTTCACGGGAAACAAAATCGTAGGGTGTACTGGGTTAATGAGGTGTATTTACACTTAACACATTCTTATGCTAAACTTAGCAAACTTTCCTTAACTAAGTAAGGGAACTCAAACAGGTGTTGACGGCAAGTAACAAGCATTTAATATGAGCTCTGCACAAGTTTATAATACATTGTACAGATCATGTGACAAGTGGATGATTGGCAGATACAGATGGTATAATAACAAGGTGCACTTGTGAGGAACGAATCGGCTGCTTGGTGCCTTGATTACCAGACTCATAGATACGATGGAAAACATACAAAACAAAACAAAACAGAGCAAAACAAAAGCATTATTACAAAACAAAAACGTTAGTGATGAGGTTGTATCATCCATAGAAAAATGTGCAAGTGACTGAATGGTCTCTGCCTCACAGTAAGAATCAGTATGAAGAAACAGTTTGAAACAGTTTGAGAAAACTGTTTGCAAAAAAACAGTTTGAAGAACTCTGTTACAGTCAGCACACTGAAAACCAGAAACCTTAATTAATCCTTAAAAGCGTACGGTAAGCAAGATTATGCGGACATTAGATTTGTTCATATTACGTAACTGCTGGTTACTTTTGAAGTTTATCTGCTAGGGTGTCCATTGTTAGAACATGTTGTCTGGATTCGAGTGGCAATATAAATCCATCCATGATGGATCATAGATCCATCATGGATGGATTTATAGTGCCACTCGAATAGATCATAGTGCATGAAAGTCGTCTACATCGACTTTCATGCACTGCTGTACCAGAAAAACCAACACTTTACTCAGCGTGATATTAAGGAGAAAAAAGCTAAAGCAGTAGTAACTAACATCAAGGCATAATTCAAAAATATTTATGAAAAATATTTCTATATGCCATGAAAATGTAGTACATTACCTGATTTTTAGCATTCTCATTCTCCTATGCTGTTTGTACTAGAGATTAAAGACGTTGGAGCATTGCCAGCTTTGCTACCTACTGCGCATCAAATCTGTGCAGTCTCCTTAGTACATAAGCCGAGTCGACGGCCAATGCTTCACTTTTGTTCTCTAGGTCTCGACTTCGTCAGACATGCTGTGGACTAGCTCCTCTACAACCTATGGCTACCTCCATACCAAGAACCAAGGGTGCACCACGGGAACCAAACTACCGAAATTTCTCCCATTAATCCCCCTCCACTCTTTCTCCACTCTTTCTGTGGCCTGCCCACAGTCTCCAGGTATCAGGACACTTCGATCTACAGACCCCATAATGGATCCGTCCCATTCGGATCTCACCCAGCCGGTCTCACCCAGGATACGCTCGCCCTTCAATGCGACCAGCCGCAACCATCCTCTGACTTTCATGGTCTCCAGAAGAAACTTCTTTCTGCTAAAGAACGTTATACTCATCTAAAGCTTCAAGTCAAAGCATGGCGGTGTGCAGCCAAGCGGGCGCTTCGGGACCGCACGGACGGTCCCCTCGACCCCTCCTCCCGCTCTTCCCATGCATCCACCAATTCACCGCTCCAGGTTGCCGCTCCTCATGATGGTTCCCTCTTCAAGGATTGGGTTCACGCTTTAATGGATTCAGCCCTAAAATCCTTCAAATGGAAGCAACCCCCCCGGTCCATCTCTAGACACTGAAGCATGGGTTGCTTCTACTATCAAATCTCAAGAAGCCTCGGTTACTCCAAGAAAGCGCCAGTCCCTCTCAGGCCATTCTATCGGCTTTTCAACCAATTTTCACCTCCGGTTGACTCCCATGACTCCACTTCTGTAACCAGCATTGCGGCTCTGACGGTCACCTCGGGGGAACCATCTCAACATGCTCATTTCGATCCTCCCTTCCCAGGTTATCCGGATCCCTCTGAGATTCCACTCCCAGAACTAGTAAGACAGTCGAAAACAACATCCCGGACAAGCCTTCACCTGATGTCCTGGAACCAAGCAAGAATCGGGGGATTGTCCACTGGCTTTGGATTTAGTCTCCAGGACTGACTCCCTCGCCAGTATCCAGTCCTCGGGCAATCAACTACGCTTCTAACAGCCCTTCTGCGTACAGGCGGTATCCTCCTGGACAACGGTACACCCATTGAGCTTGATACGTGACCCTCGCCTCCTCGTTCCGGTCGGGAAACCACTTTCTTTCGACCATCAGGTGACGGTACCACCAAGCCGAAGAATTTCAACACCTACCCTCATCAGAATTCCTTACGGCCGACCTTAAGATGGATTTTGGTATCTCCCTTTTCCTACCACGCAAGGTTACGGTCTCCTCTTTTGTTCTCCGCAACAATGACCACCTCCTCCGTTTCGGTCTCCGTGCGGTATCCCAGGCCGACGTCCTCAATACAGCGGCAGATGCATTGTGTGAGAAGCTTTCCATGGATTCCTCAACAGAGCACACACGGGAGGTAGCCACCCTCATCAGTCAAGTGTTCTGCAAGGTCTGCTTCACTACATATCATTCAATGATCTGGTTCACCTGTGCCCTCTTCAATTCGAAACTGTTACTTTGCAAAGTCATTCTGGACACGGCACCAAACCTTCACGATTCTACTCGTCATAGCCTCCCGAACCAGCCTCTTCACGAATCGATACCCTTTTCCGAGGCCTTATCCCTAAGTTAGCACCGCATCTCGGCATCACTTGCAAACCAAAGCTGTGACCGAAGACCAATCATCGCCTGAAGCAGCTCGGACACCGCCCACAAAGCGAGCCTGGCAGTTGGACTGTACAACCTGCGGTCCACTCCGATGACCATCGCTACTCACCGTCACGTCAAGACTAACAGCCCTTTCTTCCCAAGCCCACAGGATGCTGGCGTGGGCGTCCCTATGGTCACAGCAGAACACCAGACTGTCACAGTCGTCATGCCTCCCCCGATCCCCGACATTGCCGCAAATTCGGCCATTGACATTTGCTCCCTCCCCTTCCCAGTGGGGGGGGGGGGGGCGCTTCGGTTCTTCCTACCAACTTGGAAGACCGTTACCAAGAAATCCTCGACATCAACACCCACAGTTTCTGAACAGTTTTTCTTTCTTCACCACCAGTCGATGGCACAAACTCCGTCCAAACGACTTACTTCCGAAATCTCAAACCTCATCGCAGAACATGCGGTCCATGCCGTTCCCAATCCGGACCGACTAGGATTCTACAGCCAAATTTGTCTTTGCCTCAAAAAGATAAGGCATCTCCGTCTTGTTTTCAACCTTTGACCCTTAAACCAGTTAATAAACAATTCTCATTTTCAAATGGAAACAATCGAAACCATTCGCACCTCCCTGTTATTAACGGACTGGACTATTTCTATAGATCTTGCAGATGCCTATCTACAGATCCCCCTTCATGCCGCTGTCCGGCACCTCTTCCGATTTATTTACGACGGTACCATTTACGAGTTCCTCTGTCTACCATTCGGGCTCCTCGAGTGTTCACCGTGTTTCTCAAACCAGTCCTCGCCTACTTACACAAAACCAAATTTGTGCGATGCCTACCTCGATGATTGGCTCATTCCTCATCAAGACATCCAAACGCTGCTTCACAACAGGGATTTCACATTACAACTCCTGACCTTCCTTGGCTTAGGTGTCAACTTTCTCAAGTCCCAGTTGACACCGTCACGTTCTTTCCAAATTCTCGGCGTACACTTGGATCTCCTCCATGCGACCGTAATGCCCTCCCCCGACCGGATAAACATCATCAAAACGAGGACTCACAGTTTCCAAAGCCAGCCATCATACACTCTTCACGATCTCAACTCCCTGATCGGTACTCTAGACTCTCTCACCTTGCTTGTACCTTACGGCCGATGGATGGTCCGGCCACTGCATCGTTTCTGGATCGACGAATGGACCGCCTCAACTCGTGCCTCCACAACTCTGCAGCAGCAGCTCGCTACCGCTTTTCCGTTCAACACGCTTCTTTGGTGGATGGATGTCCTTCATCTCACAGCAACGGTCCCACTTTACGAACCGACCCCTCACCTCTACTTGTTTACGGATGCCTCTCGGCACGGGTGGGGGGGAAACTCATATCGGCAAACGGGTATCTGCGGGACATGGTCTCTGGGCACCACGGTCCACATCAATGTTTTGGAACTACGAGAAGTCCTTCTCGGCCTCCAGCACTTTGTCACAAAATTGCAGGCAAGGTAATTCAAGTCCACGTTGACAACACACCTGTGGTAGCGCATCTACAGAATGGCGGGGATACTCGCTCCCGCACACTGCACGAAGAAATATCAGACATTTTTCAACTGTGCCGGTCACTTCACACGATTCTCCTCTCCCTACACATACCAGGCAGATAAAACGTCGCGGGCTCCCTGTCCCGATGCTCCCCATCATCAGGAGATGGACACTCAAGACATCCATATGAAAATCCTACTATGGGGCCATTCCATGGTGGATCTCTTCGCAGCGAGGTTCAATGTCAGACTTCCCTAATTCCTCAGCCCAGTCCCCGACGACCAGGCATGGGTAGTGGATGCCCTCACGCTCAACTGGAATCATCTCTTTGGTTACCTGTTTCCACCATCGAAGCTCATGCCTGTGGTTCTCTTCAAAATCTCCCAATCCTCGGGTCTATTCATCCTCGGGTCTATTCATCTCAAGGGTGCACGGGTAGCTGCGAGCACTAGGGCGTCAGATTCGATAGGCGTCCTGGTCCCAGTGTACATCTCTGGCTTCCTACAGACCCGGGTTCGATCCTGGCGATGGGAAGTGTATATGTACGGGTTTTTCTCCGGTTGTTTCCCGCCCGTTGCACGAGGGTTTCCTCCGGGTACTCCGGTTTCCTCCCTCATGCGGCAAAAAACAACTGTAATAATGGTGGTACTTCTTCCACTTAACATCTGCCGCCGGGAATTTGGGTGGGTGGATGCCTCGAGCATCGTCTCTATATATTATTATTATATTATTATTTGCATGGGTCCGAATGAACCCTCGGCAGCATAGTTCCCGTCACTAGTTCAGCTCTTAATAGACTCTCCACGACGCCTTCTGGACACACAGGCTCCATGCTCTCCCAACACAGGGGGACCGTGTTCCATCACCGACCCCAGTCATTTGACACAGCTGGTTTCTATTGTCCGATTACTCGAAGCAACAGGCATTTCTATGGAACAAGCCTCTCGCATTGCATCCGGAGCCGTGTGGTGTGGGCTTCTACCAATAAAATCTACTAGATACGGATGCAAACCTAATAAAATCTACGACAACCACTGGCAACGATAGTTTCATTGGTGTATCCCACAACAAATCAATTCAGTCAATCCCTCTGTTCCTGAACTCCTGAGGTTCCTAGATCATCTATTCCGTGAGAGTCTTCACGGTTCCACAATCCTTGTCTACCGTTTGCCCTAAATACGGTATTCCCGTGCTGCTGGCAAGCCTTTCCATTATCTTCTGTGTATCCATTCTTGTCAAGTCTTTTGAAATTGAACGACGGGTAACTCGTCACCCCTTTCCAGACTGGGATTTGCCTCTCATCCTCACTTCCCTCCTATCAGCGCCCTAAGGAACATTGGCCTTCTGTTCCCTCAGCCATTTAACACAGAAAACGGTCTTCTTGATCGCCCTCGTTGGTTGCCTCTGCTGCAGCGAGGTACAAGCTTTGTCGGCCACTCCAAGCGATTGTTTCTTTCTCAACGACCACTCAGGGTTACTCTAACGCGACAGTCTTCTTTCCGAGCCAAAACACTGAAGCCATCTGAACGATCCCAACCCTTCATAATTTCAGCTCTCTCCAACATCCTCAGCAATGAACGAGAACGGTCCCTCTGTCAGGTTCAAGCTCTCAAGTTCTACTTGAAAGCGTCAAAGGACGGTACTATTCCTTTCATTTGCCGCCAAATATGGAGAAACTATGACTAGAATGGCCGTCCTTTTCCTCCTGTCTTTTCCTCCTACGATCGTGGTGAAGCTTACACTTTTGGGGATCCAGCGTGGTACCTTAGGGGGCGCCCATCGCCGTTTAACGAGGTCAGTGAAATGCTAAAAATCAGGTAATGTAAATTTTCATGGCATATAGAAACATCAAAATATCAGCAGCACCTGGTTAATTTTTGTTTCTATTACCTAAATGAAAATATGCATTACCTGAACATTTCCACCCTCCTCCCCTCTATGTTGCCACTGGCACATTACATAGGGGAACAAAAGATGAAGCAATGGCCGTCGCAGATGAGCCTGCGCAGATTCGATGCGCAGTAGGTAGCAACGCTGACAACGCTCCAAAGTCTTTTATCTATAGTACAAATTGCATAGGAGAATGAGAATGCTAAAATCAGGTAATGTACATTACATTTAGGCAATAATAACAAAAGTTAACCAGGTGCCCCTGGTATTTTCATGCTTTCATTCACAAAAGTATCTAAGCAATTTATTCAGTATTAGCAGATAATCTTGGCTGCACCATCTATAGATCTCGGAAAAGCAAAAATGAGTTGTAATGTTCAGAAACCGACAAATAATCGTATTTCTTTGAAAATTGCTCGAGACGATGTTTCAGAGGATAGCAATGAGGTGGAAAGCGAGAGTAAACAACTCCAAACTAAAAAGCAGCGATTTATTCAGTTTTTCAAAGAATTGAAGAGCTAAGTGTTGTCACGGAAATGGAGGATACGAGAACTGCGTAGAATCATTCATTTCTACAAAAATTCGTGCAAATCGTTTCTTGTCATCTAGTTCAAGTTAATGCGTCTCCACAAACGTCACGCATCACAGTGCCAAATGACACAAAATTGCCTAAATTACAATTGCACAAATTTGAAGGTTCGGCACAGAGCGTTTCTGAGACCAGTTTACTTCAAGCATAGACTCCAATATCAACATAATAAGAGTTGATTAGTTTAATTATTTGCAAGGATATTTGCAGCTCGTACAATTCAAGGACTAGCACAAACTGAATCTAACTATGACACAGTTGTAGATCCGTTATTTCCCCCAAAACAAAATTTGTTAAAAATTCCCGCCAAGCTTTTCAGCCATTTGAAGTCGTGATATCAAACGTCAAGCTCTTTTAAAAATGTAATCCCACTAAGTAATAAAAAAATCCGAAGGTTAAATCCAAAATATGATGATCAATTACTGCCCGATTTCAATTATTAGCACAGCCGGCAGGCAGTGCTTATTAGAGTTCGTTTGCGCAGGAGAATTTTCAAAAACTGGACCGGAGGCGGAGGAGGAGCGGCTAACAATATCAAAATGTTACAATGCTACAACATGTAACAATGGTGCAACAATACGCGAGGTGGAGCAGATCGGATTATAGCTCACTCGAACAAAATGCAACGATGCTCGGGCGCGGGGAAAGTAACATTGTCGTGGTATCTTCTTTATTACCGTTTTAACTCGTTGCCTAGAACCAAAATGAAATGGTCTTCATTTTCGCTTAAATCTTTCAGTTTAAAACCATTGGGCGTCAAGTCGTTAATTTTGAAGCCTGTGGCCTGTGGCCTCAAAATTGGGCGGTCGACATGACTGAATGACTTATTTTCTTCTTCAATGCGGGCTTCGGGAAGCCAGTTGAATTGTTTCTGCGATTGTTTGTATGATACTGCATCTGCCTGCAACAATACAGAATCAACTATCCATTGAGCTGAGACATGCTAAATCTAGACACACGCTAGTGTGTTGCCATCAAATAATGAACTTAGACCAAAGCTTGGGCAGAACCTGAACCGAAATACGCATTTCTAATGTTCCGTTTTTTCGCAAACAAAATTGGGTGGGCAGTGGACATACCATACACAACATAGACCAAATCGTACCACTTTCAATAAAAAGGACGCGAAAAAAGCCAACAAATTAACTGAACAAAAAACGGCGAAGTTTAGAAAAAAACATTAGAGCTCGTATCCCCATACTCACAGCCGTGAAGGTACACGAATAAAAACGGATTAGAGTTCACTCGAACGCAACGAACTATAATTTGAACTCCAATTCCAGGGGACAAGGATTGTGACAGGCCAGCCTCCATGCACACGTAAACAAACATGTACATCACTAATCAATCAAACTTGAACAGTTGGATCATTATTTAAAAAAAAAATACCCACAGAAAATGAACACGTAAGTACTCACATGAGCTAGAACTAAAACAGAAACCATCAAACACAAGCAAAAAAAATGCCGAACTGGGAGTCGGCTTGTTTCAGAAATTATAAATGCACACAAAATACAAAGATAGCCACTCACACGAAACACGCTTAAAATAGAAAACAACAAACACAGACAAATATAAAGTATAATACAAGTATCATACACAAATTAAGCATACACACGCACACAAACATTAAACATTTCAAACACAAACTGCGTTCACTTACTGACATAACAATTATGTGAAAACAGTCATTATTCCCTGGAATTGGAGTTCAAATTATAGTTCGTTGCGTTCGAGTGAATACTAATCCGTTTTTATTCGTGTACCTTCACGGCTGTGAGTATGGGGATACGAGCTCTAATGTTTTTTTTTTCTTTGTTTAGTTAATTCATTTAATGTTTGAAGTCTTAGTCGGTGCGATTAACTTGGCGAAAGTGCTTGACGTTTGATGTCGTGACTTCAAATGGCCGAAAAGCTTGGCGTGTATCCTTAACAAGTTTTGTTTTGGGGGAGGTATCACATATTTTTGGCCCAAATTGATAAAATTAGTTTTTTTTTTAAGCAGTTACGAGATGGAAAAGCCGAAAATCCAGTTTTATGGTCCCTTTCGTTTTCTATGGCTTTAGTTCCCTTTTCAGAACAGCATTAAGGTTCCACGTGACCTTCGCACTTCAACAACACTGTGGCACCTGAAACCTTTCAGGGAAGCTTACTCGCGTTCTTCTGCTGTTTTGATTTTCGTTCGTTGAGTTAAACCTTACCTAAAACATCAAACGATTTCGTGGTGGCCTTTTCAACATCGAGATGGCGAATTCTGCAATTGTAATAACAGATCAGTCAAGGCATCCCTATCTTTTGTCGCAACTGCGCGATACTGTTGCTAAGTTTGTGGACTTTGATCAAGTTTGCGGTGTTTGATCAAGCTAATTCAATGAATGTTTTGTCAGAGGTTGTTGATATGGATGACTTCTTACAGTCGAAGAACACGTTTTTTTTTCAGTCAGTTTGAAGAAGAAGCAAAATTCGTTCAGTAATATTTTGTCATTTTCGGCGGTGTAGGAATATGTCGCAAATCTAATCTTTGTATCATTTTCTTTTTCTTATACAATGTAGATGACTTTAGAATTGAAGTCTTGCTAAGAATACTCGTTATACCTACTTGGTGTCAAGGTCTGACATTTAGTTTAGGTTTTCTTTTCTTAATTGCTCAATGTAGCTCTTGCGTGATGTTAATATCATCTCCTGTTGATTAGCCAATGGGCGACTTATATGTAATGGCTCGTGCCACGTTTTGTGCATGGGCATTTATTTTACTGTAAATATGTTCCTTAAGAAATAAATCAATTCGTGGACTACAGCCGTGGAGTTGTTAACTTCACTCTTAACTCCTTCTTTGTGGTTTGCTTGCACTATGGATTTGAAGGCTTACTTCAGGCCTGCTGAGTTTTTGCCCGATCGAATCATAATTACTATGATTTAACTCATTTTACTGTGCCAGCCTATGCGGTTGGGTATTAACTGTTGCGTCTTGATCACGTATTTAGCAGTGTTATTCTTGGGTAAGTATTTAGCTTCAACCTAAATCTAACCACTTGCTAGCTGCAAGTCTTATCAAGTATTTCAGAACTCATTGGGTTGTGCCGATTATATGACCTTATGTCCACCTTGATCTAATCAGACTGGTGTCACTAAGCAGTCGGGGGCACGATCCACTGAGAATGGCGACCTCAAGCACAAAAATAAAGAGGATACGTTAGGGACTAATGTGCGTTGGAGTTTAAGCCAATTCATAGGAGCCTAACTTACGCCACTCTCGCAGATTATGGATGACGCAGTTTATTTGCTGTTACGTTACAGCGTCACGTTCAGGGCCGGATTTAAGCTCTTGCCGCCTGTAGGCCCAACCATAATGCCTCTCTTCAACGCCCCCAAAACTTCCCCTCACTAGACTCTTACGGAATGTTTTATTTAGCGCCCTCTCTCCCCCCCCCCCCACCAATCAAGCACCCCTCATAAATTGTATGTTCTTTTGCGATCTATGGAAAACTGGTAGAGCAAAAATAACTTATGCTACGTTACCTATACTAGATACAGATGCAAACCTATTTACGTTGCCTTTTGGACTTATATGTCAGACTGCCTGAGTGGGGAATCGAACCCAGGACCTTTGAAATCAAAGGCCAAGGTCCTACCGCTGAGCCAGACTGACACGGCCAAAAGGAAACGTCCATAGGCAGCATTTAACACGTGCATATATACATATAAACAAACACTTTCCAATCGCCACTGGAGGGACGCTTATTTGCCGCGCCATC
This sequence comes from Lithobius niger, assembly GCA_023313725.1. Classification (NCBI taxonomy): domain Eukaryota; kingdom Metazoa; phylum Arthropoda; class Chilopoda; order Lithobiomorpha; family Lithobiidae; genus Lithobius; species Lithobius niger. The sequence continues at coordinate 3,714 of JAHWFP010016599.1, read as the reverse complement.
CTCCAAGTGAAACGAATGGAACACTTAAACGTGAAAATAGGTTTGCATATGTATTTAGTTATTTCTTGTGAGCCTTTGGCTTTCCCGTCTTTACCTATACTAGCCTACTTATACTAACCTACTTCCGTTACTAGGGCCTTGTCCCTTATTTTCCCCTGTTTTTGGTAATGAACGTCGCTTAGTTGCACTGGCTTATGGCTACTTAATTTTATTTCGCTACTACGATCAGCTCACGACAATCACCCAACAAAAAGTGGCCATGCAATGAAAAGTTCGTAAAAGTACTATGTTTTAAAGAAAAGGTCAGTAGACCCTACTCACATAGCGCCGATCCTACACTCAATCAGAACTTATACGACATTGAGTTGATGAAGATAAAATGTTGAACTGTTAAACCCTAAATAATTTGCAGATATCTGAAAATTGACAGGATGCGGTATTTCTTAACGTTTTTAGTCTGATCTGAGGTTAGCTTCATTCTAACAATGGATGGCGCCAGTATTTAGTTCATAAATTTTCCCGCAAAACTCCACCAGCTTTGCTCACGTACAATTGTGTTAAGGCCGTCATGCTGCCCCTAAAAAAGTGCCGCTATAGGCCCGGGCCTCTCTGGCCTACTTATAAATCCGGCCCTGGTCACGTTCGTTACGTTGTTTATTACGCATCCTAGACATAGTAAGGATGTTCTACGACGAGTTTCCACGATGAAAATTACGCACCCCAGGACGTGGTTAAAATTTTCACAATGTGACTTCTACTAAATGATATAGTAGGTTGCGGGAAATTTTAGGTTTCTGCTGGAAGAACTTGATAAACTTTATGAAAACAAGCGGCTACAGCGACTGCCTAGTCGCACCGTTCTTCTGTACAGTTCCTCCACTACCAATGTTGAGGCGTGCACCTCTATCATGCACTACAACAGCTAGCTATCTCTATTATACTAATCTAAAATCAGTAGCCATCACAAATGCCGGTTAAAAATGTGTTACCTTTTAACCAGCAGTTTTAATTTCGTAAGTACCAGCTAACGGAGATATGGATTGTATAGTAAGCCTATTCATTTTTGCAACACGGTGCGTCTTCAGGGACACATTTATAGTGTTTTAGCGTAGCGCGCAACGTAGCCTATATAGATCAGTGGTAGTAGGGAAGTGACGAGAGACGCTGTTGATGAAGCCAACAGCGACTCGTAGCAACTTGACGTTGCCATGGTAATATGATTTTAGCCCTAATTTTCATTTTTAGGCCTAATTTTAAAAATGCAGTTTTAATTTCGTAAGTAGAAGATAGGCCTAATGGAGAATTTGGTTCGACGTTCAGCCTATTCATTCATTCAGCAATGCGACGAGACTACTTAAACGAAACTGAAATCCATTTGTTTTTATTGAGGATTTTAATTTAGGATTTTAATTCGACGATCAAATGTTACTATATAAAATTTAGTTACGTCGAAGAAGTCTATTAGCTATGACGAAGTAACGATGTTTTAATTTGCCATGTGATTTAACTAACTTCTCATACTGAATCTAACGTTGTAAACAATGGTCCTCAATATCTGGTACCGTTGCGAAGTTGAAAAAGGCGACGGACGGACGGACAAAGTCGTTGCAATAGTCTACTCAGCCGGTACGGCTGTACAGAAGACTAAAAACTAACGGATACCGACAATGCTGTAATTTTTGCTGTTTCCTGCTATTCTACTTCCGTCCCTATTAAATGAGTCCTTCCAAAACCACCACCCATTTGCAAACGTAACGTCCGCTGCTGGAGACAGTTTGGTACTGCCAAATCCACACTCGACAGAGCTATAAACGAGCATTCGAAATGTACACAACAATCTACTTCAACCCTTGCTTGTGCCTTTATTACGTAGCAGATGTTCCTATTCGTTAACTTACTTTTTCATGCTTCGTTCAAAACATGTCTGTTCAACGGAAGTGACGTCACCTATAACGCGACTGAGGGATTGTGGGAGATAACGAATCCCACCAGGATATGAAGGAGGTTGATTTTTGTGGAATTATGAGCACGTGCATGGTACAGTTTATGAGTGAGTCGTAAAAAAAGTCTTCAAGGTGCACAAAATATGCAGTAAAAACACTGCATATCAAATGTACACAGCACACGACTTATGCCATGGTCAAGGCCAACACAAATACACAAACATCTTATCAAATTAGAAAAAAAAAACTTAATACAAAACTAAGCTTTCCCGAGCGGAACAGGTTAGCAATCGAAGTGAAGACCAGGGGCCTTTCACTTCGTTTTATATGCTGGTGCATCTGGATTTATGCGTGAGTTAGGTGGGGAGGGGGGGGGGGGGAGGAGGGAGAAGGTTTGTTTTATATTGTGAAATTCCTAAATTGTGCAAGAGTGGTACATATTCTTTTATATTTTTATTTTCTGGCATAATGTAGTTACGTGATAATATCACTAACTAGAGGAAGCCCGTGCTATGCACGGGGCCGGTCACATTTCCCGGGACACATTTCCCGGGACATTTTCCCGGCACTCTTCCAGACGACTTGTCAGATTGATCGACCACTCATGCCTGGCTCCTTTTTGGCTGCAGGTAGAGTGGGAGAGTGCGTTTTCAATGCGGGCGCGAGGAGGGGAGAAGTGGTTTTCCTTTACGCTTTCCTTTTCCTTTTAGCCGGCCTCCGATATTATTATAAAGATGTTTCTAGATTAATTCTAAGGCATCGTTGTTTGTCTGTAAAAAGAATCGTTGAGTTTTCCAGGTCTGGAGTGTGCCCTGTTTTTAGCTGGTTAGGAGACATGCCTGTGATGTGAAATGCCCCTGCTCGTCATGTCGAACTTGCACTCGCAGGGAAGATCACTTTTACCTATCGCTAACCTGTTCTGCTCAGGGAAACTTAGGTTTGATTTGTACGTTTTTGGTTATTTAAATTTGGAAATTGTTTGTGTATTTGTGTTGGCCTTGACCATGGAATAATATGTGTGCTGTATTTTTAAACTTCTTGGCACTTGATGATGGGGTGCTGCAATTCCCGAAACGTTGTGTTTTTACTCTACATTTGTGCACTTGTGAAGTTTTTTTTTTATGACTCGCTCTCTTTGATGCTTTTAATTTCTAATCTGAGGTACAGTTTACTGAGGGCCTCTGAATGGATTACCGATTGGCTCTGGATGGAGCCATAAGTCGCGTTTCGAGGTAACGTCAGTTTCCCTCATCAGACTCTTTTGTTGAGGTTACTCATGGGTTTCTCTGCATTGGCGGTACCAAACTATCTTCAGAAGCGTGCGTGTGGTTTGCTTACAGTTTGGCGGTTTTGGAAGGACCCGATAGTGTAACTATTCGCCAACCAAGAATATTTCTATACTGCCGTGGCTCCATCCACCACCCGTCATGTCATTACCTCCTCTCGCAGAAAGCAAAGAAATACTTTCAAAAAAACAAACGAGTTACATATAGATTAACATGAGAACACGTGGTACGTACTTCTCGGCCAGCAGGGAGAAAGCTGTTGCTATATAACGGACAGTAGATGGAGCAACAATACATACTTGACATTCGACGTTTGTGAACATCCACCTTTAAGTGGAAAAAAGTCTTGCTTGTTGCCAAGTACAAGACCAGGAAGCAAAGAAAATGGCTTATCCTCTTGCAACAGGTTTGTCCATCGATCGATGGGCGTGGTTCCAATCCCGTGACGTCATGTGCAGGCAGGGTTTCGAATTTCACGGAACGAG
>JAHWFP010016595.1:0-20138 GCA_023313725.1 Lithobius niger | reverse complement strand
GTCAACTAGCCTAATGTACATCCGCTTTTAAACTTGTGGATAGTCAAATGGCATACAAGTAGCGAGTCAAGTGCGCTTGCACGGTTGGGTATAGTAGACGTTCACATTGAGACAGTAAAGGGCGAGTAGCAAGACAACTCGACTCACACATTACTCGGCCCAGTCAACTAGCCAATGTACATCCACCTTAAAGGTGGATGGACATTGGGCTAGTTGACTAGGCCGAGTAATGTGCGAATCGAGTTGAATTGCTACTCGCCCTCTAGAATAGAGGTTTACATTGGGAGAGTAAAGGGCGAGTAAAAAGTCAACTCGACTCGCATATTACTCGGCTCAGTCAACTAGCCTAATGTACATCGGCCTTAAAGGTGAAGACCTAGAACACCGACTGATAATGTATGAGTTTAAGGAAATAGCAGCTACTTATACGAAAACCGGTTGGTGGTTCAGGTGTGATTTTGTTTCTTGAAACTCATACGAAATCATTTTCGGAACCAAACCTTTATGCTACTCCTCGTATCTAAGATAAGATAAAGTAACAGCCAGTATCGTGCACAAATATAACTACACTACGTTTCGAGAGGAGGCTGGAGTATTGATACACTTATTGAAGCCGTTGTTTTGGTTTTTGAAACCTCATACTTTGAATGGGATAAAAAATTGTTTGCTCAAATTAATGGCGTTTCTTTGCGACATTGTGCTCAACACCATAGACACCAAACTTGTTACTTCCTTTCCTCAAATTGCATACTATAAACGCTACATCGACGATAGCATTAGTTTACTACCAGTGCAGCAAAAAGATTTCATTTTACAGTTCCTAAATAACATCACTGCATCGCTCAAGTTCACAATGGAACACTCAAAGGATCAAGCCTTGTCTTTCTTACATACCAAAATAATAATAAACAACAATACTGTAGAATTTATGCACTTTCGTAAGCCTACGCAGACAACCCGCACACTTAATTTTCATTCCTATGTTGACCAACACTATAAAAGCAATGTCGTTTTAATGAAGTAAAAAAAGTAGCATCACACACAACCAACCCATTATATCTCAATTCCGAACTTGATTACATACTGCTCAAATATGTTGAAAATGGGTATCTTCTAGCCTATACCAAAAGGCTCATTTTGAGAGCTCTTGGCCCCAAAAGGGATTCCCCCCCCCCCTTCCTTGTTCCTGACACTCCCATACTTCCAAGGAATCACCGAAAAACTGAAAAAATTGCTGATACAACAAAATATCAGGCTTGTGTCAAGTAGACACAGAAATATAAAGCAAATAACGGAAAACAGTCATAAAATAGATCAAGGCAAAATAAAAAATACGGTGTATCGTATACCATGTGGTGAAAGCACATGTGGAGCCAGTTATATTGGCCAGAGCCTGCAAAGGGTACAGGACATCTCAATTCCCACAAATCTAATTTTAAATTGCATACTGAGTCCAGTTCACTTATTCAACACTGTTTTAAAACAGGAATCTCCCCCAAAAAACTCTCAACAGGGCATGCACCAGCCCTGGATAGGACCGAAATACTTTTCACCGAAAAAAAAACACCAGGGCAAGAATAAACCTTGAATCACTTATTATCCTTACTTATGTACCTCCTGTTTACAATCATTTAATTCCAGAAAGCAAATCTCTAAAAGAATATTTTCCAGTCATCAACAACCTACAACTCAACAAATTCAACAAGTTCAAGAAAAAGCCGTCTAACTAAACCACCCTATTTAATTTGGACCAGGCCAAATAATTCTGAATCACGTGACATCACTGCCTCCTGTTACCACTCTACTTCCGGGAGCCCATCCTGTAATATGGTGTATCATTTGGTATGTTTTTTTAAATTTTTTTTTTATTTTAAAGTTTTAGGCCTTGACCATGCCTGAATGGTTTGTTTTTATAGACTTGTGACTCGGCAGATACTGCCATGAATTTTTAAAATGTTTTAGTGTTTATTTTAACCTGAAAACGGGAGGTTGTCCTCTCGAAACGTAGTGTAGTTATATTTGTGCACGATACTGGCTGTTACTTTATCTTAATTGCAAAAAGTGCTGAAACTTCTCAATCTCACTCCTCGTACCTTACAAGTTGCGACCCAGGTCAAACTGATTTGGTCTGCTACCAATGCGGTGGCACCAGGCACAAGTTATCAAGTTGCAGCAGCCCACAGACCCTGGAATCAGAAAGAGGACGTGGGAACCGAGGGTGGGGTTAAAATGCCGTGGTCAAAGGAAAATTTTCCAGAGAGAACCTGCTGAAAATAAGACGAAAATAGCACGCTTTACTCATACGAAATTCGTAAACATGTACATTAGGCTAGTTGACTGCGCCTAGTAATGTGCGAGTCGAGTTAACTTGCTACTCGCCCTCTACTTGCCCTGTAGAGTAGATGTTTACATTGGGGGAGTGTTGGGAGAGTAAAGAGCGAGTAGCAAGTCAACTCGACTCGTATATTACTGGACCCAGTCAACTAGCCTAATGTACATCTGACTTTAGCGACAAAATTTGATAGAAATAGGACTTGGCTGACAAAAGCATGCACGTTTTGATGGCTTAGTTAGTGAATGGGCAATCAGAAAATGGGCTGCTCCACACAATCTGAAAATACATTGGGCTGGAGCAGGGATTGTACTTACCAAAATAAGTAACTAATAACAAAACTACACACAGAGAAGCACTTTTCACGACCATTAATAAACCGATCAATATAATATGCTGAAACTTACTACAGTAGTTTTACACATCATTTATGACAAATAACGTTCTATAAGAAAGTGTCGAAAATCCAACAGGCAGTGAATACACAGGGTTCCAGTAAATATCACATAAATCCTAAACTGTTTAACCGACTGGTCTAAAATTTTGCAGACGTATTCTAGAACCGTCAATTAATATTTAATGTCATTTTGTTGTAGCTTTACCCGAAGTGATGGAAGTGTCAGGTCCGGTACGATTTCTCCACTTAATGCATAGCTTATAAACGTGTTAGTCGGTAGGTTTCAAATTTTACATATACCTGTATAATATATATATATAATAAATAATGTTCAATGAGAAAGTAGAACAACTACCAGATGTGAATATACATGTCACTTCTGATAGTCAGTCTAGGACGTAGATCCCTTAATTTGCTGATTCATTCAGGAACATGACATTAGTATAGTTTATCCACCCAAAACCAAAAGTGGTATCAAAAGCCGCCAAGCTTTCAAAAACGATCAGCCTTTGAAGGTAGTGATATTATTCAACCAGGGAAAGGTCGCCAAGGTTAATCCCATTAGCCAAGTTAATCGGACCGAATAATAGTTCGAAAGTTAAATGAAAACAGAACATTGCTACTCGCTGTAGCAATCTTCAAGTTTTCGTTTAACGTCCAAAGTATTATTCTGTGCGATTAACTTGGCTAATAAGATTAACCTTGGCAGCCTTTCCCTGGTTGAATGATATCATTGCCTTCAAAAACCAATCGTTTTTGGAAACTTGGTGGCTTTTTATACCAACTTTGGTTTTGGGTGGATATCACAACTTTCATAGGACTGTGAACGTACATAAGGTTAAACCGTCTTATCTTCATCTGTACCTTTTTTTCTAGAGTAATTTGTATCTTGTATTTTTGCACATACTGTCTAACAACCGCTGATTTCCTAGACCCACAGTCATGCGCTCCCCAACATTACATTACAACAAACACATTCCAATACAACATAGGGTATAGTACTGCCTACAAACAACTGCCTGCAGAAGGATTGATTGATTTATTAAGGGAGCTTTGACCACAACTGGCCATCAGCCCCACCGACAAAATACGTAAAATACACACACACACACACACACACAAAATACAAACAATACATTATGAAATAAAATAAAGTAAAATAAAATAAAACACAGTGCGAAATACAGCCACAGCTAACTGAAGCGACCTGACGCATTGCAAAAGGCCACTACCGCCTTTAAGCATTGGATATTCTTGACGCTACCATGAGACGACACTGACAACAGAGAATGAACGTCCTTTGGAAAATGATCTAGCCAAGTAGACTGCAAATCGCGAAACAACAGACACCTCAATAGGAAGTGATCTATTGTCTCTACCTCTGCTCCACAAAAACATAACTGAGAAACATGAGCATCCCACTTAACCAGCAAAAAGTTCACCACCACATGACCTAATCGAAGTCTAGACAGCACTACAGCTGCTCTACGAGGCAGTAGATCCAACTCTGCTGGATACAATATGAAAGGACGAACATTAAAATAATGGGTACCAGTGCCCTCCTCAAACCACTCATCTTCCCAGGAATTTGAGTTTGAGTTTTTATTGAGTAAAAAGGGCCTTCAAGCAATACGCTCATGCTACAGACTAACTTACACACTACTTAAACTCTAAGTGCAGGAATTGAACAATAAATTTCTTACAATGAAATGTGACAATTGAACTTGGCGGGCGGACCACCAGCATGGGCTGATATATCTAGACACACGCTAGTGTGTCGCGCCAAGTTAGGCAACAAACTTCACATCAATTCAATATTTTACTTTACTTTGTAAACCATTGTAGCGCGACGCCATAGCGTCAGTGTCTTATATCTTGAGCGTAGTTGGGCACACTTCAGGTACTTGGGGAAAAATAATAATGCGGTACAAAAGCTTAAATTGTGTTGAAATCGAAAGCAATGACCCACCTGACAAAAATTAACTCGTGTAGGAATGCCTGCTAAGCTGCTTTCAATGCAAAATCTGACCCCCAATAACGTTGAAAATATGTTACTTTCCGCTCATCCCCATGTGAAATCCCATAGAGTGATTATTCATCGATACCGAGATAACGGGAAGGCTTCCAGCTATCAAATTGGACGAATGGGTGCACTACAATACGAACTGCGTATCTTTTATGGTTTGAAGCTTGGAGGCCTAACGGGGATGGCGTGGGAGGGCGGTTAAGTACGAAAATATTGTTATAACCATTGTTAGTATTGTCGGCATCGTCTCTCATTGGACGGCCAAAGTTCGGACAATGAGAACGTATATACTGACGTGAGTGCCTAAACCACACTAGTGTATCACGATAAATCTAAACAACGTTGCCAAAGAAATTGTATTCACGTCCAAATCACGAAAAATAAACCAACACTGTTAACAAAAAGCACAACCAAAACTAACTAAATAAAGCAAATTACAACAAAATTAAAACCAAACCAAAAATCTATAAAAAGGTGACTAAGTTGAGAATGATTCGGCCTATAGGCAAAAGGTAGTTAGCAAATTGTTGAAAACCAATTTCTTGTTGACGTGGCACTTTATTACTCATCTGTACGGTAGTGGAATTGAGTAAATACACAATTTAAAAAAAAAAGGAGTGATATATCAAAAACCAAAAACTGGTAAAAGGGGCCGCCATGTTCCGAATGGTTCGGCCCTTTAAAGGAGTGATATCAACACACCAAAACATTCGCCAACTTAATCGGACCGAATAATATTTTGGACGTTAAACGAAAACTTGAACATTGCTACCGAAAGTAGCAATGTTCTAGTTTTCATTTAACCTTCGAACTATTAAGCGGTGCGATTAACTTGGCTAATGTTTTGGTGTGTTGATGTCACTCCTTTGAAGGGCCGGACCATTTGGAACTTGGGGGCCCCTTTTACCAGTTTTCGTTTTTGATGTGATAAAAGTTCACTATATCAGACTACTGTTTTGCACTGTGTGAGTGCTACAATCAAGTAAAGGTGCTATAATGTGTGAAAAAAGTTCTTCCTAAAGTAAAGATAATAAATATCCTATATATATACCTAAACTACCCAACTGTCACCTTTAAACCGTTGCATACAGCATTTTTAATAGTTCATAGAAAGAATGTGGGATTTACCGTTTATAGTACCATTTCGTACTACTAGATGCTGGTGCAAAACCTTCTAAAGTTAAGGTCAATCATGTTTCCTATCCACAAGCTCTGCAACAAGATAGCACAACTTGCGGCACGGCGGGTTTGACAAGTTGCGCCACCCGATGACAGACTTTCATCATGGAAAATCATGATATAAAAATCCTCGTCAATTAGCAAATTCGTTGTGCGTCGTCAAGATATAGCACCATCCTGCTGTACGGCCCACTATGATGCTTGGTTTTAGCCGCCATTTTACTGGCGTTTCCGATACGTCCTTTATTTACTTTAGGATAAACGTAGCGACAGTTTAAGATAATTCGTGCGTTTTTTCACACGCTATAGTTTTTCGTTCTGTGATATTATGGTCTGTGATAAGATGGCTTTTTGAGAAAAAAAATTAAAGCAGACGGATACAAAAATAATTAGATTACCACAGTTGCTAGACAACGGCATCTAGTAAAAAGAAATGGTACTAAAATTCTTTCTTTTTATGGTATAAAACGTGTCCTTCTTTTCAATTGTTCTTTTTGTGTTGACAAGAGTTAAAAGAGGCTTATTATATTGCTAGGAACTGTTCACTCGTTAAAAATGACGGATGCACCTGTGCACCTTCCACATTTTTAATTTTTATGTTTATAACTTAAACTTTTAAATCTTTAAATTTTGAAGTTTTCAACTTTAAAATTAATATTTTTAAATCTTAGAAAGTTTTAAAAATTTAATTTTTTTAAATTTAATTTAACGACCACAGTATTATCAAGGTTGGAAAGGCTTAGGAGAGTTATCTTCCTTGCTACTTAAGTATTACTTAGGAAATATTCGTTAAAGCTTAATATGCCTAAATAGTAAAATATATAGGCCTAATTGTGCCATCCAATAGAGTGCCAACATACTACAGCTGTACCATCGAGTTACCTGCATGTCTCATCTTAAAACTTCCAAGCCTATGCGGGGCCCTAGTGGTATTTGTGGCTACTAACACCTCTGCTAATGTTCTGTGTGTGAAGAAGCATGGAGATTAATCAATATCAAAGGTATATTAGTAGCCGTAACTTCTCCCAAGGGTCGGAATGCAACATCTAGTGTACTCCCTAGCATGTATGACAAAAATAACCCAGATATTGACTGTATTCCTTTGATATTTTATTCCCTTCACAACATTCCCTTGATATCATTCCCTTGATATTATCTGTACTTTCTTGATATTATGATATGGTGTATTATCTTGATATTATGACACAGGTGTAAGATACAGGTGTAATATCGCTTACGTGCCATTTAAGGACTGTGATTGATTTATAAAACGGGTTCATAACAAACGTCATGTAATTTCTTTGCCCTTCCTTTGACTGTGGTATCTACTTGCCATCCAATCATTAGATCCAGATATCAACTGTATTCCTTTGATATACGTATATGCCCTTGATATTAACTGTATTCTCTTCATATTATGCAATTAGATGAAAGTGTATTGTCTCTTAAGTGCCCTTTAAAGAATATGTGATTGAGTTTATAAAACTCACTTATAACAAATGTCCTGTATTTTTTTTTAGCGCATACTGTGAGTGTGGTCTCTACTCTCCATCCAAACATTCCATAGACAGTCTATATCCAGTTGCTCGGTATCCTGAGTGTGCACCAGGTGATACATCCTGCACATGTGAGCAACGAGCCAGCGCCTGTTTAGAAGCATGTTTCAGTAATGCACTTCATCGTCTTACTACTGATTCCACACATAACCGTTGGTATGTAACACATCTAGTGCTTCATACTTGAAGCATCATTTCAGCAATGCCCCGCACTTTATTTAATAGGCAGATGCCTGCTAACAAAAGAAAGACGAAATAAACAAGAAATCAAGAGATAAAGGAGTGAAAAAAATCAAATAGTCAGCATCAGAGATTGGCCTTGATCTAGACACACTGACGCTATGGCGTCGCGCTACAATGGTTTACAACCTCGACAATATTATTGAATTGATGTGATGTTTGTTGTGATGAACGCGCCAAGTTAGGCAACAAACATCACAACAAACATCACATCAATTCAATAATATTGTCGAGGTTGTAAACCATTGTAGCGCGACGCCATAGCGTCAGTGTCTTATATCTTGAAGCATAATAGTTGGGCAAGGTTCTAGGAAAAAACGGCCCCGACAAAACGACCCCGGAAAAATCGCCCCCGACAAAACGACTCCAGGAAAAAACGCTCACGGTAAAAAACGCCCTCAGGAAAAAACGACCCAAGAAAAAACGCCCCCAGGAAAAAATGTCCCTAGGAAATAAAGCCCCCTTGAAATAATGTCCTTCTTAAGTAAATGATTTCTGGTTCGCATCTCCAGGTTCACCCCATTTCTTAACTACACTTAAGTAGTAAGTTTCAAAATTGAGCTGGTTCATCTATACAGGCATTAGTTTGCCACAGGTGACGTAAGGCTCCAAGAAATTTATTTAAAAAAAAAAAGGTTGAAATTGTGAGCAATTCCACGCCCCGAGGACAGATTCCTCTAGCTGATGATTACCTATATTACACCCTGTCTGTTTGCATTTGATTTACTTTAAAGATACACGTTTTTCGTAAAAACCTATACAACTTAGACAGCCTTGTAAGCATTTTCACGTGCCCAATAGGGATTCATCTAGAAATTTGTGCCTTTATGACACTCATTCCGTGTGCATTTGATTTACTTAAAAGATATTCTGTTTTGCTTAAAAATTGATACGACTTTGTGAGATTAAAATTGTGGGTGATTCCGTGGAGATAGTCTAGAATAGGAGACTGTGTTCTGCAGCCACAGACTTTTTGATAAAGAAAAGAAGGCTCGTTTAAGGAAAAAAGTAGCTAAGTATGTAAATTTTAAACGGGGAAAGTTTAGTAAATACGCAAAGATATTATTAAAATAAACATCTTGGAGCTGTAAGTAATTCGAAGCAAACTAATGCTCGTACAGATGAAACAGCTCAATTATGAATCTCACTGGATGTTTTTGACGGCGAAAGTTTAGTTTAAGGAAAAAAGTAGCTAAAATGAATTTTAAACGGAGGGTAAATACGCAAGAAAAGTTTTTTTAACAACGTTCTTGAAGCATTAAGTTACCTGAAGAAAAACTAATGCTCGTATAGATGAGCGGTGTTAAATCCGATAGTCAGCTGCGATGACCACCACTGGGTCATTTTTCCTACTTGGGGGTGTTTTTTCCTGGGGGAGTTTTTTCCTATGGGTAGTTTTTCCTGGTGGCGTTTTTTCCCGGGGGCGTTTTGTTGGCGGCGTTTGGTCGGGGGCGTTTTTGCCGGATACCATTGGGCACATTTCAGGTACTTGGGGGAAAATAATAATGCGGTACAAAAGCTTAAATTGTGTTGAAATCAAGTGCAATCACTCATCTGACAAAAATTAACTCGTGTAGGAATGCCAGCTAAGCTGCTTTCAATGCAAAATCTGACCCTCAATAACGTTGAAAATGTGTTACTACTAGCTAGTCCGCTCATCCCTATGTTAAATCCCATAGGGTGATTATTCATCGATACCGGGATAACGGGAAGGCTACCAGCTATGAAATTGGACGAATGGGTGCAGTGCAATACGAACTGCGTACCTTTTATGGTTTGGAGCCTGGGGGTGAAATGGGGATGGCGTGGGAGGGTGCGTAAGTACGAAAATATTGTTATAACCATTGTTAGTATTGTCGGCATCGTCTTTCATTGGACGGCCAAAGTACGGACAATGAGAACGCGTATATTGACGTGCGTGCCTAGCCACACACTAGTGTATCACGATAAATCTAAACAACGTTGCTAATAAATTGTATTCACGTACAATTCACAAAAAATAAACCCAAAGCCAAAGCCAAAGCCAAAAACTGGTAAAAGAGGCCACCAACTTGAGGGTGGTTCGGCCTTTCAAAGGAGTGATATCAACCCACCAAAACTAACTAAATAAAACAAATTACAACAAAATTAAAACCAAACTAAAAACCTATAAAGACGTGACTAAGTTGAGAATGGTTCGGCCTATAGGCAAAAGGTAGCAAATTGTTGAAAACCAATTTTTTGTTGACGTGGCACTTTATTACACATCTGGACGGTAGTGGAGTTGAGTCAATAGACAATTAAAAAAAAAAAAGGAGTAATATCAACACACCAAAGCATTCACCAACTTAATCGCACCGAATAATACTTTGGCCGTTAAATGAAAACTTGAACATTGCTACCGAAAGTAGCAATGTTCTAGTTTTCATTTAACCTTCGAACTATTAAGCGGTGCGATTAACTTAGTGAATGTTTTGGTGTATTGATATCACTCCTTTGAAGGGCCGAACCATTCGGAACTTGGCGGTCCCTTTTACCAGTTTTAGTTTTTGATGTAATGTAACACACTAGTCAGAGAAAAAAAGAAGAAAAAAAAAAGAACTGGGACTCCAGCCTGGTCGTTAATACAGAGGACTGAATTTTGAAATTGACAACGAAATAACTAAACGTACCGCGCGGCTGCCCACTGTGCTTATTGGGCATAGCTTCACAGTTCACGTGCTTGCCATTTTAATTATAGTCCTCGGAGGCTGTTTCTGCGCCTGCTGGCGAATAACGTGAGTATCATGTCTCAGCCAAAAAAAAAAACAAGGATTCACTGTTTGGGCGTAGTGGCTTATCTGGCTAGGATGACGTTCTTTAATCTCTGGCTATGATCTCGTAATGCCGTTTCACAGCTAGAAGTTAGTTGCGAGTCCATTGCGATAGCAAGACAACATTGTCACTGTCGTAGAATAACAGGAAGCATTTGGAACTATGTTACAGATTGACACATTTCCAACGTGTCAATCCGTGATAACTTGATAAAAACTTCCTTTTAATCATACAACCTCCCTCCCGGCCGCGTAACCTACCCACGTACAGCAAAATTGATCGATTCGAGTCATTTGGCAGTTCAAAAGCAGATTTACTTTTTCCAATACAGAACAACGTGCCGTTACACTTGATGTCCGCTCGATGACTCTGCCATAACTCAAAATGAGGCTGGAGTGGAGGGGCGGTGTCAGGAGCTACGAAGGCCTGACAATTAGATTGAGAGAAACTTAATTCGATGAAACATGGACATATACACGAGCAACCTAACCGTACCAGTGTTGCAACTGGTGCATCTAAGACCAGCCGTGCGTAGCACGGGCTTCTCAAGTATTAAAAAATAACTTTGGGTCGATATTGACAAAACCTCTCAATATCAAGAAAGTTAAGCACAGATCAGCCCGCAATCGTCGGAGTTCTAATGACTCAAGGCGAAGATGCTCCAAATGCTGCACATATTACTCTAAGGTGGCAGGAATATAAGGCCTCATAACATTGCTTTGGTAAATAGGAATTTGGCGATGTTAAATCAACTGACTTGGCTCTTGGAGATGAAATCTGCTGCTTCCTTCCTAGATGGCCTTGTGCAAATGGAGTAATATAAAGCGAGAGTTACAACATGGATCCTCCCACGTTCTACGGACATGTATGAAATTTATTCGCTCCTGGTAAAAGTAAACAAATAAGGAATTTATTGCAACTGAAAAAATTCTGACAAACTGGTCGGTTGTAGAGTTCAAAAGTACTAAAATTGTTGAAAATGTATCGTTTCACAGGGATCTGAGGCACTTAAAGCACCCAACCCTTTCCGTACTCTCCCTCCCTTAGCTCAATTGCCGTGCCACGTTTTGAATTTTGTGCTCCTTTCTTCCCCTCCTTCCCACAAAATTCTTGTGTATACCACTTCTTGAACGCTGTCCATTTAAAGTGGTACTATCACCGATTTAAAAGCGAACGATTTAAATACCGTGGCGCCATCTAGTGGCAGTGATATTGTTAACCTTTACAGCTTCCTCCCAGTTGTACGAGGACGTACCGACGTTTTACTTAATAATTAAGGAGAACGTGGCTTGTTTGTTTCGTTAAAAGAAATGCCATTGTGCATTCCTTCACTTGGTGCAAGCTTAGAGCAATATACTTACTTCGTTACGGGAGGACCATAATCTTACCGAAAGCAACAATCAATAGCTTTATTTCGTGACTTCATCGTCAACTATGGGGGCAAGTGGGATGCAGGGACAAATAGTGGAGGCAAACAGGAGTAAACGTCTGTTGTTACTACAGTGAATTGTTAGGACAAACAACAATTTTTTTTTCATACACACAATACTTTCATGAAACCAGAACTTCGGCGTTCTAACACCAGATAAGACCACTTCAACCTGGACGATTTATGGCAAACTGAACCCGCACCAGTGATTATCTTGTTCCGGTTTCATAAAAGTTTTGTGCATGTAGAAAATAGTTGTTGTTGTCCCTAATAAGCCACCGTTTGTTGCAATAACGCAGCTAAAAAATGGCCGGCAAACAACAATAAGGAGAACCGGGGGGGGGGGGGGGGGGATTGAGGCTTAATGGCCAGGGGCGTACTGGCCATACGGGAAAACGGGAGGTTTCCCGTGGGGCCTATGCCCTAAGGGCCTGTCAGGGCCTAGTGAAATTTTTTTCATAATGACAAATTCCTGTGAAACGCCACAAGAGAAGGGCCTACATTACCCATTTCCCGGGCCTAAATGTCCCTCCCAGTACGCCCCTGTTAATGGCGCGTCGACAACTTGGTCATTAGCGCCAACCTCAGTCACAGTCTCAGTCAGTCAGAGAACCGGGGCAAGGCGTGGCGTTCGAGATTAGCTTTGATACCAAAGCTAATCTCGAACGCCACGGGCAAGGATGCTTCCGTATATATATCATATGGTTAGGCAGTGCTATGCTAAGAGCTTGGGGCAGGGACAGTTCCTGTCGCGAGTGGCGCTGCGAACACGTTCGGTCGAGCTCGTCGGTGTATTAGCATTGAATTCAATGGGCATGATGTGATACGGTCTCGTTTCGAGACGTTGTTACGGCTATGTAAAACAAATAAAATAATTTTAACAATGAAGAAAGATAATTTATAGTTCCTCTCATAACATAGTGAAGTGAGAAAATATTTACTCCAGTAGAAGTATTTTTAAAAACGATTTGAAAACAAGGTTCGCAACGCAACGCGTCATTCTCATTCTCGCCTACTGGTTGCTAGGCAACAACAAGTAACGCAGGCAAGCCATCCAAATTCAGCTGCCAAAAAGCCAAACAAACAAAACAATTGTGAAATATTGAATTAAACAAGTTTAATTTTTTTAATTAGTGTAAATAAAGCAAAAATAAGAAGAGTTTAGCAACACGTGTCTAAAATTAACCACATAACTCACACGAAAAACTGCTGGACTAGGCCAACTGGTAAATCGACAGTTGCCGTCTCGTGATTGCGGCAGTTCTATTATTTTCGACAATCAAATCATGGCGAGGTGAAAACTGGTCACAGTTAAATTAACACGTGTCCGCCTGAAGCGGGTGTAAATCTAGGATTAACAAAAAACGTACTTAATACATTGACAGTGTTTGTCAGATGCGTGCATGCATTCCAATGCTACCGCTAGTTTGTGGACATCATCTAGGCACACGCTAGTGTGTCGCCGCCAAGTAACAGTAGATCATCCCATTGTAGACATCCGATTGTTAAAAAATAGATTGTTAATGATAAAGAGGCGGCTCACTAGCAGACACATGTGTCTGTTAACTGTAAGCAACTGAAAGCTTATTTTGGCATCTGGAGGATAAATCCCAATGCGACAGAAATGTTTCAAATTGTGGAAAATGTAAGGGAAAGGGTGAGAGATTAAGAAAAACTAAAATTTAAAGCATGAGTGTCCACCAATCATAGAGAAAAAGATGCGTCAATAACGTTGTTTTTATGTTACTGTCTAGCTAGCTAGCTGACTAGCTAATAAGATTTTTCCCATGTTAAATCCCATAGACTTTTTGCTCATGGCTAGCGCAAAATTGAGAAGGCCTATGTACCTGAACTTTTGCACACGGATGCATAGTGATCTGAGGATGGTCCTTTTGTTGGTTTGGGGGTTGTAGGGGTCAGGACAAATGCGTGGGAGGGTTTTGAAATTCGCCACGGGCGAATTTAAATTTCGTTTCTTTTCCAAGTTGCAACCAAAGATTTTAAGCAACAATGGCTTAAACAATCAAGACTGGTCCTTAGATTTATTGTAAAAGCCTGGACGAACTAAAAACTGAACTGTAACGAAGGACAAAATAAAGAAACATTAACGTTGCCGTGGATTGCGTAAGAATAAAGAGATGCGCGTTAGATGAAGGTTGCGCAACAATACGAGCATACACGAGCTAATGGATTTTTTGGTTAATAACCCTAAAATAAATTGCTTCGCATTCTGCTGTTTTAGTAACAGCGACTTTCGGGGGTTTCTGCATGACTAAATGTGAACGAAATCTTGAAAAATTAAGAGGAAGGTGAAGGGTTAAACAAAACAACTAAACGGGATGCGCTGATTGACTGAGCGAAGCGAACGAAATCAGCGATTGTTAGTCAGTGTGTGCAAAAATGGGATTGAAGCATCTTAAACAGACGATGTAACCTTATGTACGTTCACAGTCCTATGAAAGTTGTGATATCCACCCAAAACCCAAACTGGTAGAAAAACCCGCCAAGTTTCCAAAAACGATCGGCCTTTGAAGGTAGTGATATCATTCTACCAGGGAAAGGCCGCCAAGGTTATCCTATTAGCCAAGTTAATCGCACCGAATAATACTTTGGACGTTAAATGAAAACTTGAAGATTGCTACTGCTAGTAGCAATCTTCTAGTTTTCATTTAACTTTCGGACTATATATTTGTTTCGATTTGGTTGTCTAATGGGTTAACCTTGGCGGCCTTTCCCTGGTAGAATGATATCACTACCTTCAAAGGCCGATCGTTTTTGGAAACTTGGCGGGTTTTTCTACCAGTTTGGGTTTTGGGTGGATAGAACTAACCGGTGCAAAGTGATGTTCCAAATCAATGACTTTTTTGTCAACTCCCGATCATTTCGTGAGATTTCTTGTATCCAGATGTTAAGCCTATAGTGTTGCACGAATCTTTTTCAAAGGAATTTGTTCTGTTGACAAACGTTTTGAATCCTAGTACGAAACAAGCAATCGGCGCAGCCTTTCCCTTATCACCGCAATACTAATTCGGCGCCGCCGCTAACTTTAACTTGCTGCTGGCGCCATCGTGTGAGGGGAACTGGCGGAGCCCCCGGCAATAGCATTGCAAACAGCGCATATTGCCAAACCATGTGAAATATACAGGGTGTAACAAAAGGTCGTGTCCAAAATTAGGTGACTAATTCCTTAGGTCAAACTAAGACTATAATTCATATAAACATTTGGTCAAACACGTCTTGTTCTTTGGTTATCGCATGAATTGAGAACCCAAATTACAACTCCGCCTCCCCATCTCCACCTACGCTCTTCCTATTGCAAAAACAAATCAGAATAAGAAGGTAGTGAATGAAGACAATGACTGAAGGTAGAGAACAAACTGTTAAGAATCAAGATCAGACTAAAGGAAAAATAGCTCTATTGCCAAACAATTTGTCCTGGAGGGGAAGCAACAATTGTTCGAAAACTTCGTTAGTCGGTGTTAATGTATAGAACTGATAATACCATAGATTTTTAATAACGCAAAGTATTAACTGCGAACATCAGTTCTGCACAGGTCGAAACTAAAATAAGAAAACATTGGGGAAAAGGAAAAGGCCGATAACAGTACTACTGGGTCAAAGGGAATCATTTTGAACTGCACGAACATGCCGCTGGATTATTGGTCTGGTGCTGCTGGAATCTGTTGTCGATCTCTTACTACAGTGTTGAAGGTTTGCTTCGATTTAATAGTCCAGCTACTGCAAGTTCGGTGATATTGTGACGAGTCCTTGTCAGCAATGTGAGATGGTTCACAATAATTCGTCAAAAATCCTTCCCTGGGCGTTAGAGCAGGTTTGCAAATGCCCTGCAGACGACGTTAATTCCATGAAGTGCTGGAGTGGTTCGTAAAAATAAAAAAAATATAAAAATGTTATTGTTTCCCAAAGACACCTGGTTCCTGTGTGTGGTTGGGGGGATAGCAGTTACAGTAATTGTTCAAAGTTTCTTCCCTGAACATTAATGTAGGTTTGACACCGTCGAGCCATTGAGTTTCGGACATGTTCGAAAATTCCATCGGTGGTTTTATTTTTGCAATAGCCAGAGCGTGGGCGGAGGTGGGGAGGCAGAGCTGGAATTTGGGTTCTTAATTCATGCGATAATCAAAGAATACGACGTTTTTTTGGCCAAATGTTTATATGAATTATATTCTTAGTTTGACTTAAGGAATTAATCACCTAAGTTTGGACACGACCTTTTGTTACACCCTGTATATGGAAGCATCCTTGACTGGGGAGAACGAATTTCGTGAAGGTGCATTGTGTTAAGTAACATATTCCATAAGCGGTTTGTAAAAAAACCACGAATTGTTTAGGCAGTTTGCGACAGCGCAATGTTTATTTGCCGGCATCTTTGAAGTACAATGTAAGCCGGCTTAAGCTACGATTTCCAGCGCCATGTTGTCTGTGTTTCTGCAGTCCTTGTCAACCGGTGTGCTAGTAACCAAGATGGAGCGACTAAAATACAAAAATTATCGTTCTTCTTTGCTAGTAACCCTTCTGTGATGTTACGTTGAGACCGTAGGAGCTGCTGGAGTTTAACCCCCCTGGTGCAAGCAAGTGCTAGTTAGTACTAGATAGCGCTAGATGGTGCCAGATTCTGTCTGCTTTCAATTGGTGATAGTGCCACTTTAATTCATTAAACTTCATTCGCAGCACGTATATAATTCCCGAATATAAATTATTGTACTTTTTTTCGCATCCGGATTTTTCTTCTCATGTACAGGGTGTCCCATAAATATGCTGACAAACTTGAGCGATTATGGAAAGCACAGAAACAAGCAACTATTGCTACAAACCCATATCCGAAAATGAACTGTTACCGAACTACAGGGTGTAGGGGGTGGCTAAATGAAAATTGTTTTGTTGGGAAAAATCAAAGACGCCTAAAGATTCAGAACATAACTTGGTACACAGCATTGTAGTGCTTTGAAATTGTCCAAACTCAAATCCGTCATTTCAGACACGAGCGGGACATTTGGGTGGGGGGAGATAGATTTTTTTCGGTTTTTCTATAACCATCCAACGTTTGTCAGTATATTAATTTATGGGACACCCTGTATACCTTACTTATAATAAATTGCGCTCATTTTCCACGTGATGTGCATATGCAAACAAACCAATCACTTCTTCCGCTTTTTATTCTTATTTGTTTTTTGTTTGTTAGGATGAACACTGCTTGCATTGAGGAAGATCGAAACATCTATTCTCCTGGTGAAATGATGGTCGCTGGCTCTCGTCTATCCGTAGATGACTGCCCTTCAAGTGCCAACCAGTACAAGACCTTAACAAGCGACCCACTTTGCTGTCGTTATAGACTTGACCCATTCGCATTCGTTTACACATTCAGTTTCATCAGCTGCCAAGAACTGTAACAACGTATCACTTTTATTACATCATTGTCAAGGGTGCCCATCCCCCAAAAGACTATGAGGAATCCCCCAATTGTTTTTCTAACCCCCTCCCCCTTCTACCTTTAGGAAAAGACGTATATTTTATAGCATGATTATTTAAATTTAGAAGGCGGGGGGAGGGGGGGGGCTTAAAAAATTGAACGAGTGTAAAATATGACTATGTGACCAGACAAACTGTTGACCAGCAAGCAATTATAGTTAAAATTGTCGGAAGTTTATTTTAATTGTTAAAGTTTATTTTAATGCTATAGCCTAAAATAAATTTAAATTTCAGTCAAAATTGGAATTTGAAAATTATTGAAGCCGACTGGGATTTTAACTTTGTTGGCATGCTGCAGACGAGCTGATTTATCGTTCGATGTGATGATGATGTTTGCAATGATACCAACTTTCGTTTTTATAACTGGCTGCCCCTATCGCTGGGGAACTTTTCTCCCCCCCCCCCCCCCCCCCCACCCTCAGGCAATAGTCGGCCAACCAGTCATAACAACTTTTTTTTGGGGGGGATACTTCGTCGTATCCCCCCTCCCCCCAAAAAAGTCGTAAAAACAATAGGCCAATCAGCCATACATTTTTTGTGGGGGGAGGGGAATTCGTACCCCCCCCCCCAGGAGAAACCTGTTTCAAAGCAAATCGATTCCTAGTCTCCCCCTCAGTGGGCACTGCTGATCATTGTTGTTGCAATTGTTGCATTGTGGAAAAAGGCCTTAATCACTCCGGTCTATAATAAAGGAGACCGGTTTGAGCCTCTTAATTATAGACCGATTAGTTTAACTGCCCATTTTTCTAAAATCTTTGAACGAATTTTGCAATGCTTTATTACAGAATTCCTAGAGACTAGTAATCAAGTTGAAGTTATACAGCACGGTTTCAGTGTTGGTCACTCCACACTTTCCAACCTTGTTAATTTTTAGTACTAAGGTCTATCATTTTTACAATTTAGAGACCCCTATTGATTTGTGTTTCTTTGACCTGGAAAAAGCATTTGATAATGTTGTTCATCTAAAATTAATTCGTAAAATTAATGCCTTGGGAATTGTAGGAAAAATTGCTGACTGGATTGAGTAGTCTGATAGAGAAATTTCTGTTGTTCTCAACAATTTTCATTCTAGTTGGGGTAAAATAACGAGTGGGGGTCCAACAAGTTTCAGTTCTCGGGCCCCTACTATTTTCTATGTATATTCAAGATTTTTGTAAATCTGAGGACTTACCTGTAGCCAAATTGGCAGATGATACTAAAGCAGTCTTCATTCTTAATAATTCGAATGATTGTATTTTTGCCCAAAACTTTGTTTCACAGGCACTTGACTGGAATCACACTTGGCAACTGCCTATTAATGCGGATAAGTAAGTAAGTTTTGTATATTCTTAATCATATTATTGTTAGTCGATGTAGATCTGTATACCTGGTGCTCAGTGGCGTAACGTACAGGTAGGCTAGGTAAGCATTGCTTACGGGCCCCTGCAACTCGGGGGCCCGCCAGGCGTCAAAATATGGAAGTGGACAAAATCATTGAGACTTTTTCATTGAGAAAAGCATGCCGAAAGTATCGCCTTAAAAGCCTCAAGTAGTGAACTAACTATGGTATGTAAATGTGAAGTTCAAAGTGCAATATGTTATAAGGATGTCCAAATTCCCATTTTAACAAGTGTAATACTGTAGCTACCAAGCAAAGCTTATAATAATTCGACAGTTAAGTAGGCAAAAAAATACCACACAGACATGTTTTGTTTTTTTTTTTATAAATCTTATCAAACATTATTGTTTGCTTGCATTACGAAGTAATTTTTTTGGCTGAAAAATTGTTGGTTGTTCGGGTAACGTAAGCCAAACAATGTACAGTATGTGTATTATTTGGACCAAGACAGTTGAAAAGGTCATCGATTTTTTTTGTTGGGGAGGGGGGAATAAATGGGGGAGGGCCCGACCATAAATTTTGCCTATGGGCCCAGAGACACTTTGTTACGCCACTGCTGGTGCTCTTTAAGACACTAATTAGGCCTATTCTGGAATATGGGGGTCCCTTTTTGGGAACCCCTATTTATCAAAGCTAAAAAGAAACTATTGAAAATATACAAAGAAGAGTCACTAAACGTATTACTAATCTGGGGCATTTGTCCTACACCGAAAGACTGAGAGTCCTTAAGTTGCCATCTCTCACTTGGAGAAGTCAGCGGTTTGGACTAATCATGATGTTGAAGATTATTAAAGGCTTGGCACCTGCATTTTAAGATTGTTTCTTTGAAAGCCACTGTTCATTGTACAATACAAGGGGTTCTTCCTACAAGCTAAGGGTTACAAGCCTTTACCTCAATGCTGTTAAAAATGCCTTTACTAATAGACTAATAGGGATATGGAACTCGCTTCCGGAAACTGTTGTTACGCATACCCAAGTTTGTTCTTTCAAAAATGCACTTGATTGATATATTACTGAAGACCTAAGATACTTTTATGATGACTAAGCAGGGAGTGATGTTTTGTATTTATTGGATGTATTTTGGTTGTTTGCCTCATTTTGGCTTGTTCTTGTGGCTTGTGTATTTTTTGTGTCGTTACAAAATATTAGATTTATTACTGTTACATTCCTTTTGGAAACCAACAATTGATTTGAAAATAAATAAATAAAGAATAAATGAATTTATGTTCGACTTGTTGCTTTCATTTGTTCGCCAGTTACGTATTTCAGGATTGGGTATGGCCGAAAGAAGTAGCACACAAAAATTTTTTTTCGAGGT
>JAHWFP010016586.1:0-10326 GCA_023313725.1 Lithobius niger | reverse complement strand
CAGTCAGGACCAGACGAAGGAAGGGTAACAATTAATCGTCGTATCACCTGGTACGAATACAATCATTGCGCTTGAACGTTCTGTTGTTTCACCCACACATATTCGTGATGAATCGTTGTGAATATTTACACGTAGTATAGGACTGGGTCACTTTTTTCGAGTCGATTACTTGGTAACCCAAAAATCTGTTGGTCAAGTACCAGCTTAACGCGAAAAAACTAGTGGCCTGAATAACCCCGTGAACAAAAAATAATTGTTGACCATTTACTAGGTGAACTAGAAAGACCTAGTAACCTAAATGACCCAGTGATCTGGCCACCGAACCGTGGACTGGCAGTCTGTACTAAAAAAAACTGTCCGGGTTAATACAATGCTCATAATCCAAACGGAATTTGGGTAAAAATCATCGAATCAGATGGTTTGCTTTGTTTGAAATTTAATTGATAAGGGAACGTAAATTTCTTTAAGAACCATTGTAATTAAATTTTTGACGTTTCCTCATCAATTGTGAGAGAAGTTTTGTGATCTTTTTCAGTTTTTGCAAGAAACCATGATTTTCCTTTAAATATTAAATGTCGTGAAGGTCATTTGATTATTGGATCAAGCCGAGTTACTGGTTCGGTTTCAACATTTCAAGCCTTGGGATCAGATACAATAACTCAGTGCCTCGGTTGACAAGGGTGTCCAAAATCAATTCTCAAGTCTTTAGTCATTTAGAGCAATTTCAATCTTGATATCTATCTATTTAGACATTCACTGCTCTAATGGCTTTTGTATTTGCACACAGCGACAATAAATATTTGCTACGCAGAGTAATTACTTGTCCTGCTAAGGTTGTCAGTCGCTTTGTACAATGGGTCAATATTTATAGCCAACAGGCTGTCACGAAATGTTTGTGACAAGTCGAGATTAAGCGTTTTTCCACGAAGGCCGGCATTTAGTTTAACTGTTGTTTTGATTTCCAACACGGGCAGTGCTATGGCAGCAAGCCTAATCTTTTACAAGGACAAAACGGGTACGATAATAAATAAAACTATAATCAAATCAGCACTAGCACAATTTTTCCAATAATGGGACAATGCATAATCTTGTTTTTTTCTTTTGCGTGCTGTTAGTTACAATAAAAACGAAGTAATTCAAAGTTGTAGGCACGCTAGTAAAAATCCTGAAATTGCATGATTCTGGAAAAGTTAAAAAAATTTATCAAAAATCTGAAAAAAATTAAGTGTGTTGATGGCTGCATGATGCCCAATGTGAATGGTAATTGGTTTAAATATAACTTCATGGTTTAAATATAACTACTAGAAGCATGAGTCACATATTTATAAATTTCTACCATGGAGCTTATCCATTCGGCTTCACTACTGCATCAAAACAGAGTACAAAAAAATTCAAATTTATGAATGTTTTGGGGTTGGTTGATGCCAGGTATATGACGATAGGGTGAAAAAATCCAGTACTTAGGGGTAGTCGTATGAAAGATCCGTTGATCTGGGGATAGAAAATAACCATGAATTTGTAGTGGTCTCCAGATTATTTACTTGGCACAGGGGAAAATATCCAAGGGGTGGTTGGTATATACTTTCGATTTTGAAAACACCGATTTTACGGTGACAATGCACTAATTTTATGTCTGTAGCCCATCCCCTCCCCAGCGGCCTCGTTTCTCATTATACAAAAGATTCATTTTCTTTCTGTTTGCAATTTGGTTGCCTAAAGATTCTTATATGATGTCAAAACACAGCAAAATTCTCTCGGCATCATGAAGGCCGAGTTTGTAACTCTGCATTCCCTTTATATCTCGGAAAGAAAAGTGATAATATTGTTGAGATTTTATCGAAGAGTTATTTTACGTGCATTTGAATTATTCTACTGTACGTTTTCATGCTAAAGCTCGTGTTCTGAAATAGCTTCACACGTTTTGAGAGTGACGGTAGGTGTTTCATTTGAATGGTGTGTCGACTGGATGTGAAATGATGTATGACGACACAAGGACTGACAACCTGGACCACTGCACTGTGACTGAGGTTGGCGCTAATGACCAAGCTGTCTACGCGCCATTAAGCCTCAATTCCCCCCCCCCCACACAAGGACTGAGGACGGAAAAGCCAAAGGCTCAACAAGAGTTAAACAAATACGGATGCAAACCTATTTATGTTGCCTTTGGACTTATATGTCAGACTGCCTGAGCAGGGAATCGTACCCACGACATTTGAAACCAAAGGCCGAGGTCCTACCACTGACCAATACTGACACGGCCAAAAGGAAACGCTCACAGGCAGCATTTAACACGTGCATATGTACATAGAAACATAAACTAATCCTTATTTCCCGTTTAAGTGTGTACCATTCGTTTCACTTGGAGTGTAGCCCGGCAAATAAGCGCCCCTTCAATGTCGAATGGATAGTGTATGTTTATATGTACAGTCATGGGCATTTCCAATGTTACACTCGCTGCCCAATGCTTCCCTGCTTGGCCAAGCTTCCCTGCTCGACAGGTTGTTCGATGTCAACGAAGTAGGAGGGGAGAGCTGCAGTGCAGAGTGTTGGCGTATTATTTACGTTTCTTGTTCCCCGGGCCCAGTGCAAAGTTTTAAACTGAGGTTTCTTTGCCCTCATTATTGGGGTGCCCAGAAAAGACCGTTACAATGGGAAGAATTTTTTTTTATTCTAGTGATAATATGGGGGCTTTCCTTTTTTTAATCATCACTGAGTAGGAGCGAGACCCCCTGCCAGGTGGGCCCGGGTTAATTTTTCCCCTTTGCTCCCCTTCCCCAGCCTTACAACTAGTGATGTAGAGATAAACAAAATAATGTTGGAGGTATGGTTACTGGTTAGCAAACGAAGGGTCAGAGGGCAAACAACAATCCTTAAGATATTTTTAGATTTTTATTTCCTTCCTAAAGTGTCGAGCGTGAAGGTAATGGATTACAATCTCCTACCCCGCCTTCCCACGTTTGCCTTGTACGAATTTAAGTTGGAAAGTAACCTGACAGGGGTTTCTTACAGGTACTCTTAGGTTCCATTTTAATGATTGATGGTTTTCCTTAGTACCATTTTTGCTACAGCCAGTCAAACCTATTTCTGTATGTCCGATTTCTGTGTGGCTCCGTTGCCCTTCGCCCCCCCCCCCCCCATTACTCCCAGTCTTGCAGTGGTAAACCAAATTAGTGTTGGGCTTGGGCTATGTTTAGCAAGTGAAACGTTAGAAGAGAATGGCACAACTACCAACAATAATCTCTGAAATATTTTTAGATTTTTAACTTCTAAATAGTGCATTGAACAAGAAGCTGACGAATGTTATCTCCCATTCTGCTAGTCAAAAAGTAATAAGATTACAGGGTGCTTAGTTCAGTTTTACTGATCGTTGCTTTCTCTGAGTAACAGTTTTGCTACTGAACTAAGGACTCTGTAAGCTTATTACTTTTTGACCAGCAGAATGGGAGATAACATCCGTCAGCTTCATGTTCAACGCACTATGTAGAAGTAAAAAATTTAAAAATGTATTAGGGATTATTGTGTGGTAGTTGTGCCACCCTCTTCTAACTTTTCGTTTGCTAAACATAGCCCAAGCCCAACACTAATTTGCTTTACCACTGCACGACTGGGACTAATAGAGGAGGGGAGCAAAAGGGGCACGCAAAAATCGGACCTAAGGAATAGGTTTGATTGCATGTTGCAAAACTGTCACTCAGGAAAACTAACAATCAGTATAATGGTACCAAAGAGCACCTGTAAGAAACCCCTGTAAGCTGACTTTCCTACTTAAATTCGTATAGGGCAGGCAGGATAGGATATAAAATTCGTCACCTTCATGCTCAACACTTTATGAAGGAGTTAAAAATCTGAAAATATCTTACGGATTGTTGTTTGGAAGCTTACTGTTCCCCCTTTGACCCTACGTTTGTTAACCGTACCTCGAAATTTATTTCGTTTAACTCTACACTACAAGTGGTAAGGCCGGGGGGGGGGGAAGGGTCAAAAGGGAAGAAATAACCCGGGCCCCACCCGGCAGGGGGTCTCGCTCCTACTCAGTCATGGTTTAAAAAATGGAAACCATCCGTATTATCACTAGTATAAAAAAAATTCTGTAGATCTTAAAGGTCTTTTCAGGGCACCCCAATAATGAGTGTTTATGGGTCTGGGCAAAGAGACCTCAGTTTAAAACTTTGTGCTGGGCCCGGGGAATAACAAACGTAAATAACATGGCAACACTTCGCACTGCAGCTCTCCCCTCCTACTTCGTTGACATCGAACAACCTGTCGAGCAGCGAAGCTTGGCCAAGCAGGGAAGCATCGGGCAACGAATGTAACATTGACTGTACATACGCACGTGTTAAATGCTGCCTGCGGACGTTTCCTTTTAGCCATATCAGTATGGCTCAGCGGTAGGACCTCGACCTTTGGTTTTAAAGGTCGTAGGTTCGATTCTCCACTCAGGTAGGCTGACATATAAGTCCAAAAGGCAACGTAGGACCTGTGTATCTGTATTTGTGTGACGACACGACTTTGGTGGTTGAATTATGTACAAATAAAGAAATTAAGTGGCCACCTACCCTAAAACTATTTTTTAAATTAAGGAACATGATTTCTTCATCATGTTACAACAATATTTTTTATTAACCGACACCTTTTATGGATAATAATAGGCCTACATCTTCTTTTGTTTAGTGAGTGTTTTGCAATGTTGTAAGTTTCATGTTCAAATTTTATTTTCTTGCAATGCTAGTGGTCAATCACTAAAAACGTCATAACTTTACTTTGTCTTGGAATTTTATACACAAGTTCCCAGTAGGTGTGGTGACTATAAAGTGAACCAAAATCTTACTTCTACACTTCCTATGTTTAAAAAAAAATATCCCAAAATTTGTGTTACATAATGGTTACTACACAAATTATGATTTTATTATAAAATATGAAAAATTGTGGTAGGAAAATTATTTTGGTTCACGTAATAGTGCTATTTATATAGATCATTCAGATCCCATTTTCGTTTATGTGCAACAATTTATGCCGACGATATCAAAGTAGCATAATAAAAGTGTAAACAAATTTACCAAAAATGTACCGGTAAAGTACTCCCAGACATATAAGCTAAATGAAAATTGTAAATATGTCCTAGACTCGCATTTCAAGAAACCATAAGATAAATAAAATTATTACTCAAGGACAATTACACTACGAGAAAAAATTCTAAAGTCAAGTCTCGTTTTGGAGTAGGGGCCCCCTTTAAGATAAGGGCAACTTATTAATGTCTTTTGATTCAGGCTTACGGAAAATCCAAGTTATTGTTTGGGTCCCTGCTAGCCTGCAGATCGTTAACCTATATGTTCACCCATATAACCCAATGTTGACCCTATATATTAACCTATATCGTTAACCCACATGTTCAACCTAAATAAAGAACATAAGCCGGGGTGGAAGTTATGGATAAGTTATGAATAAAAAAACTCCAAATAAAATACTCGAAACTACTATCATGTGCTGGGTTTGAAGTCAGGGATTGGAGTGGGAATAACATAGCTTTAGCAACCAGCCTAACCTGGTCGTTACGGGCCAGTTAAGAGTCAGGAACAAGTTTCGACGTTATAATCGTTGTTCGTTGTTTGATACAATTGAAACAACGATATGAACGAAACTAAATGTGTACAGCTTTTGTTGATCACCAGTGATGAAATTGTTGCTCAGACTGGATTGATTGTATTGCCAGCTGTGAACATAGTTTTTATGTGCTACGTTATTTCTAATGTGTGATTTTTGCTGTTTAGCTCGCTTTTCTCTTTCATTACATTAATTTACAATGATTTATGCATACTTATTTAACAGAGCTTGGTGCAACATTTATGTAATTCACATTTATGTAATTCACCCAGGATAGATGATTCATATCGTCGTTACCACTGTCAGTCCCAATACGGAAGTCACACTGAAGCCCTGGGACCAGATGTGACACTCTGTTTGCTTCGATCGACACACTGAAGATACTGTAACATTGGCTTGATCCATAAGTAAGAGGTTTATCAGCAACATTTTTAATCATTTGTCAGGCAAAACATGACATTTTCCTGAATGCCTTTCAACACAGAAATAACTATTTAGCAGAACACAATTTCATTCTAATTTCGTGCCTATACTTAGAACATTGAATCATACATAAATTAAGAACGTAAACTGAGAGCAGTTTGCACATAATATTTTAACCTTTTTTTATATTACAGGCATCGAGTTTTCTTGTCAGGAGGTCGTATTAGACCCTTGGTTGTCCAACACTACCATCTTGAGTAGTATATCCAGTAACAAAAATTAAATATTAGGAAGGAAACAGGAAAGACGAATCGGGCTATCCCATCAATCGGATTACTCTTTATTGCTGATAACAAGTTCATTTTCATAGTCGGTTTTGGGGCCTTTGTTGATACCTGGATCTAACAAAGTAGAAATAGGTACCATTAATACCTAAGAAACGGCAGAGAAGATTGTGAAACGGATGCGTGCTAGTGTTGTTTCTTGAAAAAAAAACAGGAATTGAAACAGTAAACGTTAACATACTAAAAGGTAGGCACAACTGAAGATCGGAAGTGAAATGAAGATCTAAAAATTAATCTAAAAATGTAGATCATACGTTTTTGAGAGATTTTAACATTAAAAAGAGATGTTAAAATTACTAGAAAAAGGGGACATATCGTACATTGGTAATAATCTCATCAGACAATGTGTGATTTTTGGTAATTCAAAGTTACATGATTGGTTTTTGAAGTTGACTTCTAGCTCAACTATATGTTCTGATGAAAGTATTCCAAGACTTCATAAATTTTTGGTGCTCCTAAAATGTTTCGCTTTTATAACGTTAAAAAACGAATTAAACCTGGAGGTCTGTGTGCAAGTTTTGCATAATTTTTATTAAGATTTTTCAAACTGAACTTCACTTTCTCATGCTTTCTTATCTATTTGATAAATTGTACGGATGCATGTTGCCTGCATTTAGCATCGGATTTGCAACAACAATATCACTAAACGAGGACAGTATACCATGTCTTGTTTACACTTATTTTAAAGATTCAAAAGTATTGAATCAAGTCTCAGCTATGTATTTTGACTACAGTTGATACTTGACCTACTTATTATGATGTATTTTTTTACAGTTCAACGTAACCACTCGCATTAATGAAAATTTACATCAGCACAGAGAGCTTTTATGCTTGGTTTTAAACATATGTCTTAGTCCTTCGTCCGTTGAACATAGAATAACCAAAACAAATAATTGAATACTAACCAAACAACAACTTAGTTTTTTAATAACCAGCCCAGTAAAATATTGCATAAATTTGTATTAAACAGCAAGGTACGTTAAAAACACAATTTTGTTTCAGTTTTTAGTTGACCTAAAACTAGAATACATAAATCAGGTAAATAAATGTTCAAAAATTGTAGGGTAACAAGTATTTTTTTTTATTTGAATTCTTTGAGCCTTAAGTCACCCGAAGAAATTTAATACTCGTAAGGCTGAACCGGTTCAATATTGAACATTACCAAACTTTTCTGGGAGAAGAAACACCTGGTAAAGGGAGGGACCAACACAGGGATATAAACCGGGAACCCTCCGATCATCATAGGGGCCGAAAGTTTGTCTAGAGTTGGCCAGAATAGTTGTCATAGCTGCTGAAGGAGCATGGTAGCCTCTTACTCTACCATGGCCAGCAGTCCTGGCAGGGGCTTTGCCCATGTCCCCTTTCCAGGGGTTCGACAAGATCCGCAAACCTCCAGCAACCAGGCTGAGCTCTCTCACCACTCAGCCACGATGACCACGTGTTTTTCAAGTTTTAAAAAAAAACTTTGAAGAAAACTAAACATTAACTTTGGTGTTCAATTGTATTCTGAAGTGTGAGGAAAAGT
Source organism: Lithobius niger (assembly GCA_023313725.1). Classification (NCBI taxonomy): domain Eukaryota; kingdom Metazoa; phylum Arthropoda; class Chilopoda; order Lithobiomorpha; family Lithobiidae; genus Lithobius; species Lithobius niger. Next base: position 2,433 of record JAHWFP010016586.1, on the reverse strand, counting down.
TATCCCGAACGACATCCGAAATCATTATATACGGTGCATTATTGGAACAATGCAAGAGTATCTCATGCACTCGTTTCTATGCGAGTGCATGAGATACTCTTCCTTTGTTCCAATAATGCACCGTATTTAATGATTTCGGATCTCGTTAGGGATAACTTTTCCTCACACTTGGAAACAATTTAATGTTATTTGCTACTGAAGGAAGAGTAACAGTGAAGAAGATTATATGTTAATAAAGGGTTTTATGTTGATAAAGGGTTTTGGAGTAAGGTTACAGCAACACTCGTACATCAATAACAGTTGACACGACCAAAGCTGCACTCACCGTTTTCACTGTCATTACATCCGCCAATCTGGCACGTCGTGCTATAAAATTGGCCATCCCAAATTCCACAATGGATCCAAAGACCATAAATATGCACGAGAACATCCAGACATCTAAAGCCTTAACATAGGCAACTGGTGGCAGGTTTTTCTGAGCATTAGAAAACTGCGTGGATAAAGTCAGCAGTGACGTCAATCCTAATCCAACTCTTGCAGGTGTTGCATCCACATCCAACCAAAAGGAAATCCAGGAAAGAGTAACAATTAAGATGCTTGGGATGTAAGTGAGCATAAGATGGTGAGCAATCAGACGATGCAGGACAAATTTGAATTCCACGCAGGAATAGACTGTAGAATAATACGAATGTATGTTAGTGAACAGTGAAAACAAATTCAAATCAGCACAGCAGCTTTTTTTTAATGCTAGTGAATGGACTGCATTTAAAGAAATTGCCAGATAAATGTACAGAAAATCTAAAATCACGTTTGTCATTAACCAAACCATTTGTGTTATGGTTTGCCAATGCTTTGTTCTAGGGTGGGATCAAAAAATATTATTTTAAATTTCAAATCGTAAAAGTGCAGAAACCTTGGTTTTCGACCTCCTAATCATTCTCCATTAGCATTAACATTACAAGTAAATGGGAAAAACAGTGAATTGAGCAAAAATGCGTATTCAATAGTTTAAAATGGAAGATTTTCTTTTGTGTTCAGCAAAAAAACAACTGGAAAAGACAATGTTCAATACTGGACCACATGCATCGGCCCCAAAAATTATTGAGGTCCTAAATCTAGCACGTAAGAAAACAAATGAATATAAAACAATGAACGACAATTTACATGGCCAAGCCCATAATTACCAACAATATATATCACTATATATTGAGACTATAATATGGGACGATATAGTTTTTACGTTATCCCATTTAGTACTCATTTAAATCACAAAAGATGCTTAAATCAAAAATAATTTTTTTTATTCAGAAAACCAGCGAATTGTCGACTGTAAACATGCTGGGAAAGCGTCGACTTTACCTCGCCAATAAAACGGACGTTTGGGGAGAAACATTTTATTCTCTTTGATTTTGGCTGCTTTTTGTTGTATCTAAGTGTTACCAAATGGCAATTATGTAAAAGCTATATTACAGACAAATGAAAAATTAATTTTTGTGATGTTAGCTGTTCTTCCCATTGAATTGCGACGTTAACCTTTATTGCAGGGTGCTCACCTCTAAAAAGTTTTTTTTTAGATTTTTGTCTTTTGAGGTATCAATTAGGATGTCGAAAACTAAATTTCCAGCATTATTGCGATTAGAAATTTTAATAAAGGAATTTTTTGGTTCACCCTAACCTAGTGTACAGCCCAGGTAGTTGCTCTTTTACGATTTAATAAAGCAGTTTTCAGTCACACCAAAAAATTATTGGTTTGCTAACCACCAATTTTGTTCTTAATTTTGCCTACATCGTAATGTTTTTAAGTAAAGGAACTTAGATAAAACTATGATATAGGCAAAATTAAGAATAAAATGTGTGGTTAGCAAACCGTATTAGTACTAATACATTTTTTTGCGACTGGAAACTGCTTTATTAAGGCGTAAAAGAGTAAAATATATGATTTTATGAAATTTGTTTTTATTGGTGATTTTATTTGGAAAACATTTACGTTTCCTTTTTTACGTTAGTTGCTATGAAGGGGCATGCTTAAACATAATGCAGCAAAAATATAAAGTCAGAGCTCGATGAAGAAATATTTAAACTATGAAAGTAATGCCTCTTGATTATTTAAAAAATATTTAAAACATTTATATCCGGGAGCATGCAAGCAGTGAGCACTATTATTTTAACACACAATAATTGTAATCACATTGCATTAACAGCACCAGTTGACACGCTTGCCAAATAGTTGACTCCTTCTAGTGCTGCTTTGTTAAAATAAGACTCCATCTAACAACGAATGGAGTCTAAACAGCATGGATTCTCCACGTTATACGGACTTGTATTCGTTCACATGCTCCAGACTTTTGTCAGTATTCGTTCACATGCTCCTAACTGACCTTTGTCAGTATTCGTTCACATGCTCCTAACTGACCTTTGTCGGTATTCGTTCAC